>PNEQ01074050.1:0-16541 GCA_003012365.1 Medauroidea extradentata
TGACACAGGAGTAATTGTGTGCATAACTAATTGTGTTGTGAGAGTTCTAGTTGATTACTGTTTTGTGTATTTCATAGCTTTGTGAGCTATTAAATCCAGTACTTAATTTAACTCTTTTATTTGTAATTATAGACCTCTATCCCAAAGAACTCATGGGAATTGCCCACATATAAAGTTTGTGTTCTACAAACTGGTAACAATATGTTGGAGCCTAGCAAACAATCAACTTTTCCCGCGATTTACCAGTGTCTCTAGAGATGATAGTTAGAGACACTGGAAAATCGCGGGAATAGTTCACTAATTGCTAGACTCCAACATATTGTATATAACACTGACTGTTTCGTATCGACATTGGTTGTATTTGAAGCATTGTTTCTCTCTTCAACAAACCCAGTTAGAACTGCACAGCTTGAACACAAAGCGTGTGTGATTTGTCCCAAAACTGTTCACACGTGTCACGGTTAATATAATACAGTTTATTGGAGACTATCTTAAACATTTTCGCGATTTTCCAGTGTCTCTAATGATAGTATATCGAATAGCGGGGAAATGTTTCGTGCCACCGTACCCTTGAAAACACTGGTTTCTTGCGACATGTGTGGTTGGCGGACGTACGTATGACAAAACGTAGCTGTCTGCACACAATTAACAGGCATCAAACATTGCAATGACGGGATTCTTATTGGTCCAGTCAAATAGGGCAACAGCTTCACACACAAACGATAACGAGGGACCCAAGTTTTTCGGGAAAAGAATTTTACCCCACTTTGTTTCAGTGGCTTACGTACATATCTGCAATTCTGCTTCATGGTTATTGACTGAGCCAATTACAATAACGTTTCTGCAACACCACATTTGCCGGTAGAATACCAAGGCTCGTGGCAGTTAAAATACCCAATCACTGACCACGAAGCAGAACTGCAGATGTGCACGTAAGGCATCGAAACAAAGTGGGACAAAATTCTTTTCGCGAAAATCAGGGGTCCCTAACCATAACCAGTAATTTTCTGGTAAGCTGAACGTGCGTTGAACCCTGAAAACAGCCAAGTTTTTCCGCTATAAACCATCATCTCTAACCATCACCTGTAAACGTTATACTAAAAACACTGGTATTTGAGTAGACCGCGCCCTTAATGTGTGAGTGTAAGTTTGTTGAGAAATAACTAGTATATTTGGCTTACGATTTTTTTCCTTCTGATTTCTGTTTGATGTTTTTACTGGTTCGAGTATACGGATATTATCATTTCTTCGTATTACTTAAAAAGATTTGGCAGTTTCCATATTACTTCTGTAGATCGCAGTTGGCAGCACAAGTTTGTGTCGCCAGTGGCCAGCCATATTTCATCGCGCTATCGAGAAGATGCGGCAGGAACTCTTCGCTGGCGGCAATCGTGGGACGTATCGCGTCGCTCTATTGTGAAAAACGCTCGAGTTATCACCTGCGTGAAGGCGGTTACAGAACGAGAACAGCCAGCTGGAACCTCTTGGGAGTACGACAGAATTATCTGTATTTTTTTTTTTTTTTTTTTTTTTTACTGCCCTATTCTACCGTGTTATGATAGAAGGCCGGGGTAAGTGCAAGATCGAAGTGCGTCTCAGGGATGAGTCACACACGCCTATAACAAGGGGCGTTGCCACCTTTTCTGTTCAGAGGGTGAAGGGGGGATGCCAACCTGAGAATTTTCACAAAACTAATAAGGGGGCATCGATCACACCTCATGAAGCGGGTGGTCCGGGGGTCGTCCACCGGAAAAATTTCAATTTCAGTGTACAAAATTATGCAATTTAAACGAATATAACACAGCTAATTTTATCTTCGAGTAGTTTATTTTCATTTCGAGGGGGGGGGGGGGTATATATTTCGATATCCCCCTACCACCGGGCCGCGGTGACCGAGGGGTCAGACCTCTCGCCTCCCACAAAGGCGATCCGGGTTCGATTCTCGGCGGGGTCGGCCCGCGGATTTTCGCATGTGGGAATCGTGCCGGACGATGCCGCTGGTCGGCGGGTTTTCTCGGGGATCCCCCGTTTCCCCCGCCATTCATTCCGGCGCCGCTCCATGCTCACCTCATGTCACCCCTCACCAGCGCTGAAGACCTCGATGTTAAGGTTCTTATCTAGGTATAGGTCGTTCGGGATAAAGTGAGCACTAAAAACTTAACCCTTGAAAAATATTACTAATTGGTACTGCATATAATTCAGCATCAGTAATAGTTTACCTTTGCAACTTGTATGTTTGGCAGAGATTTGCTGAATGTAGTCCCGTGTATTTTCGTATTTAAATACAATAGTACAGTAAAATAACCAACTGAAATCGATATATTTGCATTTTATATGAATACTTAATATTTTTATCAAACTCCACAGGTTCCTACCGACTCAACAATTTATCTTATTCGCGCAAACATCAAGTGACGTGTATAGAGAGGTTATACGTTTCCCGTAGTTAGCCATTACGCGCGGAACGATACAAATTGGCTGGAAGTAGACATTTAGCAGGGCTTTTTTGAGTGCTCACTTTATTCCGAACAGCCTAGATAGAGGCTGCGTTGGTGTATTAGAGACACAAAACCGACAAAGCGTTAAGAGTGACGATGGTCGGCGTATGTAATGTATTATCGCCTCTACAAGCAAACCCAGCAACCGGCGCGCAGGGCTTTACTATTATTCATTTTCCGACGGGACTTTAGCGTTGACTGTATTATTTTATTGGCGATGTTTATGATTCGCCTGTTTCTATTATTGTGTTTTTCGAATCCGGTTGGAATTTTCCTAGATAACGGCAGTTTATAAAAACTGTTGTTAGCCATTTTGAGAGTCTTGAAAATCGTGTCTCCAATTAGCGATCCTAGTTTTTAAACGGATATAAATATTGTTTGAAATATGTTTTCTATTCATAGATGTACAAACGTAATGCGCGTTGAGATGTTTCTTCCAAATATAATTACTTGTAAGTCGCTGCAATGAGTTTCAAGCGCAGGTAGACAGGAACCTTAAGTGTTGACCAAAATTTCTCACTTACTCACTCACCCCTCCCCCTCCCACCCAATTAGGCTACGCCCCTGGCCTACAGGAACGGATTCGACGTAATTAGGCGTGCATCGCGGCAGAGGGAGACTGGGCGGTTATGTCTGTGATTGGGGCCATGGCTACTTCCCAGTATATGATATGTATATGGAGCAATGCCGGGATTGAGGAGCCGGGGAAACCGAAGATCCCCAAGAAAACCCGCAATCCAACCGGATCGGTCCGTACATGCGAAAAATTCGGGTGGACCCTGCCGGGAGTCGAACCCGGATCGCTTTAGTAGGAGGAAAGCTGCAACCGTGGCTGCTATATATAGTTCACAATAGAGCGAACACTTAACGTCTGGGGCCGCGGTGGCCGAATGGTCAGGCCATTCGCCTTCCACAATTCACAGTGAAAGTATATGTCACGAACTAGGGCTTTAAGTATATAAAAACCCAAGACAAAATACTTTAATTTTTAAAAATAGCAAAAAATTCTAAATTTCATATTTTTTTTACTACAAAACATTTTTTGGAGTGGGTTTTTATATACATCATGCTGTAGTCAGTGGCTTGTAGCTATAGGCGGTTCGGAATAAAGTGAGCACTAAAAAAAGCTCTACTAAAGTCCTATGTTCAGCTCATCTGTATCTTTCCGTTCGTAACGACTAACGACGGTACACGTCTATCCTCTCTGGACACGTCTCTTAATGTTTGTGCGTGTGAGATAAATTGTGCAGTCA
Organism: Medauroidea extradentata; assembly: GCA_003012365.1. Classification (NCBI taxonomy): domain Eukaryota; kingdom Metazoa; phylum Arthropoda; class Insecta; order Phasmatodea; family Phasmatidae; genus Medauroidea; species Medauroidea extradentata. The sequence goes on from PNEQ01074050.1 coordinate 3,752, forward strand.
GGAATCGATACAGCCTAATCAAAAAAGTTAACTAATTGTATAAAATACAGTTGTGTCGATTTCAGCCGATTTAGTATTTATTGTTGTATTTAAATAGGAAACATATGGAACTATATTGCGTAATTTCACTGCCAATCCCCCCTCCCCTCCCGAACGGGCCATATATTTCAGCATTGCTGCATACAACATGTCACCCCTAACCAGCGCTAAAGACCTACATGTTAAGTGCTGACAAAAACCTATTTACTCACTCACTTAAGGCTCGGTTTCAGTCGCCATATTGAATTTCATTATTTTTCGCTTTTTTGGAATTCAAATAAAAAAATGTTAAATATGCGATTATACCTCAAATTCTATTGACATTTAGCTACATTACTGACATTGTGATTTAGCTGTCACCATATAACTACGCCGCAATGTATGTGCCAAAATTTTTAATGTTCATAATTTGCCCGACAAACAGCGACCTAACAGTACTTTACTAGCAATATTGTCGCGACTGTACTGTAGCACAAAGTAAATATAATTTGCGGTATAGTCGCCGATTTAACATTTTTCTTATCAGAATTAAAAAAAAGCGAAAAATAATAAAATTCAATATGGCGACTGAAACCGAGCCTTCAGAGGATTGTGTACATAGAACATGAACTATGCTGTAGCTTGCCGCCTTTATTCTTTTATACGCGAGACAGCTAAACGTATTTCCGGTATGTTTATCTACGGAAACGACACACACTTAAAACTATGGTAACTATGTTTCAATAATTTTAAAAATACATCACGTTTATTAGAACCATAATACTGAAGCTAATGACGGTTATTTTTAGACTGCTGTAATATTGAGTTATAAGCATGGCCGTAGAACAGGTCTGGACACTCGCCTGGAAACTTGACCCCCTTGTTGTTTGGCTGCAGTTCACCAAGTTATGGAGAATGCTATACATTTTTGGCGCTGTAATCCGGGCGATCTAGCTCAAGCTCCGCCCACTTCCCTCCCACTAAGATAAACAATTTAACAAAACGTATTATTTGTATTAATTTATGAAATACTACCTTCGCTCGCAATTTTAAATGAAGGCTCCAGAAATCCTTATTTACTTTAAAATGTTAACAAAGGAAAAAAGTGGGCGGAGTTTGAGTCCGACCGCCCGAATTATTGCGCCAAAAAGTACAATATTCTCGGTAACTTGACGAATTACAGCCAAACAACAAGGGGGTCAAGTAAAATACATTGTTAGATAGGCGAGTGTCCAGACCTGTTCTTCTACGACCATGATTATATGCAGAAACGGCTAGAGATATTTTTCGAAGATTAAAATTTTAGTGCTGACTTTATCCCGAATGATCTATAACGACCTCGTTGTTGACGAGACGTGAAGCCCACTTACGTTACCTCAAAAAGGGAAAAATTATTGTGTCTTTGGGAAATTTCAGTTTTTTGTAATGATAATAAGTAGGGACCCATGTTTTCCTCGAAAATAATTTTGCCTCACTTTGTATCGGTGCCTTACGTGCACATCTGCAGTTCTGCTTCGTGGTCAGTGATTGGATATTTTAACTATCACGAGCCTTGGTATTCTACCGGCAAATCACAGACGTGTGGTGTTGCAGGAACGTTATTGTAATTGGCTCAGTCAAATGAGATACGGCTCTTCACGTATACTGGCTGCCAATAACCATGAAGCTGAGCTACAGATGTGCACGTAAGGCAGTGAAACAAACTGGGGCAAAATTCTTTTCGCAAAAAACAGGGGTCGCTAATAATAAGTATAGTCCTGGAAATTCCGCGGATTCAACTGAGAAGAGGCTGGATTTCTGAGTCGTGTATGCTATATGTTGGGAACTGTTTCGATCAGGTCATTGCTAGAGACGGGAAAAATAGCGGGTTCACTGACGTGTAGGCTAGCCTTCAAGAATATATGTGTATTCAAGTAGATAACAGCTCTTCCTTGGCTGCTCGTTGACATAGTAAAATGGGCCCGCATTTAGTTACATTTTTTATTACTGGCTCATGACATCATGGCGGTGTTACGTAAGTCAATGGCCAATTGTACAAGTAGCACGAACTTATAGTTGCTGTGCCTGTGCCTGAAAGAAAACGCGAATTTTTCAGGTCCCTAGTCATTGTTAGAGACACGATTATTTCGCGTGTTGATTCTAGGTCAGGTTATGCCAATATTGTATACATCACTACTCCTGCGATTAGACGACACCTGTTTCAACACATCTTTGACTACTGCAAGCCAGTGATAAATAGGAAACAAGTCGTGGTAGTAACACGTGATACGGTTAGAAACCAACAGATATTTGACTTTGGCCAGTGCGTGTATAGGTCTAAGAAGTCTAGGCTGTTGCCAGATTAATACGCTTAATACCCATGCCTCTAGTCGCTGTTTATTAAAGGTGACCTTGAGGACTCCGAACCAATGGCGGACATGCATAAAAACACTCATGGACTGCCGCGCTACATCGTCAAATGTTCAAATGCTCACACACTGGAGCAGTAGACAATGTACAAGTAGCTGAGGACATAGTGTATATAGTACTGTACAGTCTAGTCTGCTGGTCGTTGAACCCGTGAAATATCCAGGACTCTGATAATAAGAATAATAAATGAAACGAGAAATGAAACGTTTACAGTAGCGGCTTGCTGGTCGTGGACAATGGCGCCGAGGTGTAGGCTCGTGACAGGTAGTTGGCACTCGGCGCTAATGTCGAGTTATTCGCAGTTAGGGGCGGCCTGGTTTAGATTGAGGAAGGTGGGAGGGGGGGGGAGTTGTTGATCGGCTGCTGCAGGCGCTGGAGGCTGTGTTCCAGGAAGGTTGTCCAGGTACGTGGTCCTCGCTACCTGACACGCATGGCCGCCATCTTAGACCTGTCCTGGTTGACTTCACCCACCAACTGGTAGGTAGATCTTCTCGTGTTTCGCCACACACTCACTACATACACGTCAACAGTTGCCCCTCGCCGTCCACCCGCCCGGCCTTCTAGCGCTCAAAGATTCTTACGAAAACTCAAGAGGGTAGGTCAGCCGAAATTTTAAGTTTAAGGGTGTTCACGTGGCAAAAACACATAATTATATATTTACACGACATAGAGTTAGTTTTATAGAAGATACTAGTGACTGCATTTTACGCTTGTAATACTTTTTTTAGTTCTAATATTCTTCCCCTAGGGGCATGCCAAAGTCAAAATTTGCAAGTTACGGAACATTATAAAAACAAAAACCAACTGACTTACTCGAATGGCGTAATTTACACTCAAATTAGATAGTACGTGACATATGCTAAAATATTCGAAAACACGCAGCAAGGTCCATTTGTATTTTTTTTAAATTGGCTATAAATAAATTAAATTATCGTTATTTTTAGAATTTTTTAAAATATACAAAATAATTGCATTGTGTGATTTTTAATCTTTTAGCATATAACACATACTATTATCATTTTTGTGTAAATTATTTCATTCCCATAAGTCAGTTGATTTTTGTTACTATCTTGTTCCCGTAACTTGAAAATTTTGACTTTCCCATGCCGCTATGGGAAGAATATTAGAGCTAAAAAAAGTTTTACAAGCGGAAAATGCAGGGACAAGCAACGTGTATAAAACTAGCACAGTGTCGTACAAATATACAATTATCAAGTTGTGGCACGTGGACTCCCTTAGGAGTTAGTGAACCTGGTACGTGAGTCGTGCTGTCACGTGGTACGGAATATATTTCTCTTGTATAACTGTTACAAATGTTTCCAATGCGTTTGTCTATGAAGATACGACAGTTCATAGGATATACAAAATGTCCGCTACTCAAAAGTGTTAAAAATGACATTTCACTTTGCTGTAGCTGAGAAAATACCGATCGTAATCATTAAACTAAGCCACAGAAACCTGTATTGGACTTTACCACATACTTTCCACAAATATAATAACAGGGTCATGGCTTGAAGTCCCGCTGGAAAACCCTTTCTACGAAAAAAACTGCACGCTAGTTCAGTTCGTCGCTCCTAGAGGCGATGAGGCGTTTGACGGACGTGTTAGGTTCGACTTATTGCCTTCCCTGTTTCCGTGCCTCGAACGTAAAGAGAAAGCTATCGTCCACAACTCTTAAGGGTGTTCAATATCTAACCCGTGTTCGAATTTACAAATGCTACATAGGGCCTTGGCTGGAAGTTTCCACGGCAGTATGTTTGCATCAGTTTGCTTCAATTCCTTACGTGCACAGCGGTCATTGGTTGTGTGTCTGCGGCACAGACGAACGAAGAACAACCCTGCACGAACAGAGCAGTTTTAACTGCGGCACCACATGTCTGTTATAGGCTGTGCAGTTTAAAGTGAGCACTCTAGAAAGCCCTGCTTATGTTCTATTTTCAACCAATTCGTGTATTGCCGCGCGTGACGGCTGACGGGAGATGCCTAACCTCCCTGGACCCGTTACTTCATGTTTACGCGTGTAAGATAAATTGAGGCGATGAGAACTAGAGTAGCCTAACCCAATATTATATTATGACATTCTGGCATTTATTTTTTCTTGGAATTCAAAAGTGCCGGAACAGTTAGCCCCACTAGTGCTGTTTGGGTAACAAGATCATGCTTAGAAAATTTTGGCACTACAAAATATAAAATATTTTTGGTCTATTTCTGCCATTAACTCATTGTCTCAAAAAAGTGGGTTAGGCCACTCTGGTTCTCATCACCTCAATTGTGCAGTCGGTAGGAACCTGGACAGTTTGATTAAAAAAGTTTATTAATGACATAAAATATAGTTTCAGTTGTTGTTTTTTTCTGTATTGTTGTATTTAAATAGGAAAATACAGAGAACTACATTCAGCAAATCACTGCCAACCATACAAGTTGTAAGTCAGTTATAGATGTTGAATTATATGCAGTAACGACTAGTGATATTGTGCGAAGGTTAAATCTTTAGCGCTCAGTTTATCCCGAATGAACTATATTTGCGGACAGACCTGCAAGACGCTGGGAGTCAAAAACATCCAATCGCTAGAGACCTAAAAATTTCGCATTACCTTTCAGGCACAAGCTAGAATTACAGCAACTGTAAGTTCCTGCCACTTTCGCTATTGGCCGTTGACTTATATGTAGGGCTAGGAAAAATTCGCGAGTTCACCGATAGAATCCAATGTCCTATGCATACTCAAGCCCCGTCTATTCGTTCATTGTCTGCTGTCTGAATGAGTAGCAGGTAATGGACAAATAGTAGGGCTTCTGTATACACAGGATAATGGATTCTAGCTTGTTGGTCGTTGAACTCGCGGAATATTCCTACCCCTACTTATTTGTTACCACCATGAAGTCGATGAGCCAGTACTAAAAATGTAACTAAAATGCGGGCCCATTTTACTGTGTCAGCTAGCAGCCAACGGACAACTGTTGTTTGCTCGAATACTCAAATATTATTCAAGGCTAGCCTACCGGCGAAAACTTCCTACCTATAATGGTGGCATATCTATAGAGACGGGAAAAATTCGCCTGTTCACTAAGCTGTAGGCTAGTCTCCTAGAAAATTTGTGAAATCGTGCGGACAGCAGCTGTTTATTAGCTGCTCGCTGACGCAGTTAAATGGGCCGGTATTAAGTTACAATTTTATTATTGGTTCAGCTACTTCCAGGAAGTGTCGAGTAAGTCAGTGAGCAATTGTGAACGTGATACACGCCTATAGTTGCTGGGATTCTAACTTGCTACTAAAAGAAAACGTGAAGGCTACTAAAAGAAAACGTGAAGCTTTCAGGTCTCTAGATATCGATCAACTACCAGAACTAATACTGTATTTAAATATAAACAAATATCGTGTAAAGAATGCACTACGGACGTCCTATTTAGCAAAATATTATTCATGTAGAACATATGTAGGCTGTTTTTTGTATTCCCGCCGACATAAAACATTGAATAGCATAGCAAGCGTTCATAAAAATCCTGGTAATCGACAAAACGTGGTCACATAACTGAGATAACCTACCGTACTCCTGTGAGTGAATTTTCATAAGCGCCTCAAGACTGTGTTAAGAGGCCTATGTACGGGATGTAATTGTCCACGTTTGATGCGCGTAGACAGGCGAGCAATAAGGTTCAGCTTGACTCACTCCACAGTAACCACTTCGCTTCTATTCGCTGCGCGCCGAACTCGCGCACAATGCTTTCGTTTGAGGCATTTTCCTATGGGACTTGAGACGGCGATCCTGCAGCTTTATTTGCTGGACATTTGTAGTAAAGTCCAACACGTGTTTATACTGCTGTAGTTCACGAAACTGGGCGGTATTTTTTGGTAGGTACAGCAGTCTAAAAAACTGTTTTTAGCCGTTTTCCGGGTCCCTAAAATCATGTTTCTAATAAGTGTTCTGTATTTTTTAAATTATAGAAACCTAGTGCCAACTGTGTTTTCTTTCCGTAGATAAACATCGCTGTCTCGTGTATAACATAATAAAGCTACACGCTACAGCGTAGTTCATGTACTATGTACATAATCCTCTTAAGGCTCGGTTTCAGTCGCCATATTGAATTTTATGATTTTTAGCTTTTTTGAAATTCTGAGAAGAAAAACGTTAAATATGCGATTATACCTCAAATTCTATTTACATTTAGCTACAGTACAGACCTTGCGATTCAGCTGTTAACATATAATTACGCCGTAATGTGTGTGGCAAATTATTTTATATTCATAATTTGCTCGACAAATTACGATCTAATTATACATTACTTAAGGTAAATATAATTTGAGGTATAGTAGCCGATTTAACATTTTTCTTCATAGAATTCAAAAAAACCGAAAAAAATAATAAAATTAAATATGGCGACTGGAACCGAGCCTTAAGTGAATGAGTGAAGAGATTTTACTTAACACCTAAGGACCTCCGTACCTGCGCTTAAAATGCGTTGCAGCGAGTTACGGCTTTGACTTTTTCAACGAAACTATTCAACGCGCGTTATGTTTGTGTATCAACTGAAAGGACGCGCACTGTAAACTATGTCGCTATAGTTGTAAAAACCCAGCACGCTTATAAGATACACCACACACGATCCACTCAAAATGGACACAAATGGCTTTCCTAGACTGGCGTGCCTGTAAAAATAACAACTAGGTTAAAAAAAACAACTATAGAAACAAGCGTTAGACCTGAAACTATGCTAGCCACAAATAATATAATGTGGTCACAGCTTAAAGTCCCATAGTAACGAGTATAAGAGTAAAGCACTGCACGCCAGCTGAGTGGCTTGCTAAGAGAGGCGATAATACGTTACATATGTCGATTAGTGGCAACCTTACCGCTCCTGCCTCACACACAACACAGCCTATCTTTAGCGCTGGTGAGAGGTGACACGATGTGACTATGGAGCAGCGTCTGAATGAACGGGCTGGGGAAGGGAAACCGGAGATACCCGAGAAAACCCGCCGACCAGCGGCATCGTCCGGCTCGATTCTCTGGTGCGAACATCCGGGAACCGTCCTCTCCGGGAATCGAACCAGAATCGCCTTGGTCACAGCTCTAGACACTGCGCCAACCACGGCGCCTAACACACAACTGTATCCTTTGACATTTGTTTTGTTTTCTAACTACGCTAGGAGGAGTGTGAGGCCGAGGAGTAGGGAGGAAACGTTGGTTAGTATCAGGGTTGAGCCCTATGCGCCTAGACATGCAGGAAAAATGCACAACAAGGGCATATGCACGGCGGCTCTACTGGGATTGGTCAAACGTGTTCGCTATTGAGGCCATGCTTACCTCCCATGATCACTAGTAGTTAAATACAGAAGGGAGAGGGGGGAACCGGCATAGACAACGTAAACACCCCTACACAGTGATAAGATGTGCAACAGCTTGCAATATAATAGCGTGGGTGTGATTAAAAACGATAACATTCCATATTTTACCAAAATGAACTGATATAGCCAAGTTGTACTTTATGTTGCTTCATTGACTGACATAAAGAAAGAAAAGATTCTAGGAATCCTTACACCACTATAGGACATTGAATTTTTAAATGATATATAAAATGTATTCATTCCCTTTTTAACCTCAGCGTTGTGGCATGATTGGTAGAGACACTTGAAAATCGCGGGAATAGTTGGCTGTTTGCTAGGCTCCAACGTGGTGTATATAACACTGAATGTTTTGTACCAACATTGGCTATCGTTTGTTAGCAGCATTGTTCCTCTCTACAACAGACCCAGTTAGAACTGCACAGCTTGGACACACAGCGTGTGTGATTTTTCCCAAAACTGTTCACACGTGTCACGGTTAATATAATACACTTTATTGGAATACTATTTTAAACATTTTCGCGATTTTCCAGTGTCTCTAATGATTGGTTATTCGCCGTGAGGGTCGCTGTAGTAGTGTTTATTTTGTTTATGTAGTCTACAATGTTGTAAATAAACAACATGTGACTATGTAAATGTGTGGTTAGTATAGTGCAGGTATTACAACATCATAACATACTATTCTAGTTATTAACAGCACTTGTATTATGGAAACATATATGTAAATTATTGTTTCATCGAGTTCCAAAACGACCTCGACTCAATGAGATTACAAAGAAAAACATTCCTTCAACTTTGATTGCATGTTACTTTCTGTACATAAAAGGTGTTGTGTTTTTGAAGTAATTTTCCATTTCCATACGAACAAACACATGTATAATTGAAAGTTTTCCCATTCAACCTACAGTTTAGTGCCAAAACAGGTTTTCCTGTTTTTCCGATCTGTAAAGTCTTCTTGCAGCTCTGGTTAGTGAAATGAATCAAAGTCAGTTAGAGAAAACAAAAGTAAAAGGCAGAACCTACCCGACCAAACCTTTCTTACAGCTTTTCAAAGCCTTAATAAAACAAATCCACTCCGTCCTGTTTACTGTAGATCACTTCTACCAATTGAATGTGTGAGATGAAGAAGGAAAAGCTCCCACTTTGGCCAACTTTAGGGAAACCATGGAAAGTTGAAATCAGGATGACCGGAGCCGGGGAGCGAACCCGGGTCCTCCCTAATGCGGGTCCATCGCGTTACCGTTGCGCCACCTCGCTTGGTAAAAGTTCAAGTTTAAGTGCAATGTAGAATATTTATTTATTTCAAACGGAAATATCGTGTTACATATTATTATTATTATATCTGCTACAAAAACACGCCGTACCGAATATAAAAATAAGTCTTATTATTAAGAGTTAGTAACACACTAGTTTTTTTTTACGTTCGAGGCACGGAAACGGGAAGGGTGATAAGTGGAATATAACACGCCTATCAAACGCCTCATTGCCTCTAGGCGCGGAGAACTAAACTAGCTGCAGTGTTTTTGTAGAAAGCGTTCTTCAACGGGACTTGAAGCGATGACCTTGTTGTTTTATTCGTGTAAAGTGCGAGGTAAAGTCCAATGCAGGTTTCTATGATTTGGTTTCCCGATTACGGTTGATATTTTCTCAGCTACAGCGACGTGAAAAAGTAATTTTGAGCACTTTTGAGGGGAGCTTGATAATCATGTATTTTTAATTAGCGGATGGCATTTTCAAAATCATAAGGATACAGTTGAATTAAGTGTGTCTTCTTTTCGTAGATAAACGCATTAGGAAAATGTTAATAGTTATACAAGAAAAATACTTCGCGTACAACGCTGCAGCACGGCTTACGCGCCAGGGCCGCTAACTTAACATTTACCGCAATTATTTTGCCGCCACTGACGCAACTTTTAGTCCACTTACGAATACTTCAATAATCATTTTACAAGGTTTCCGGAATACATTTAACACATAACCTGTTTAAATTTTCATGAAATCCCAGTATTTCATAGTAAAATGATACTTATAAATTAATATTTATCATGTTAACAAATATGTATTTTGGTTCTTAGAAAACTGTCACTTAGACTTTAAATTTTTAGTTTTCCAAGAAACGTTGAGATTGCTTGACTTCGGCTTTACCGACTCCACAAGAAGCCACATACTGAAAGATGTCGTGAAGTCAATTGAGAGGACTAGAATACACTTCAGTTTCCATGTAGCCCAAGAGAAACTCGGAGGAGGAATTAGTTGTACAGGTTCTTGCGGCGGCCAAACACATACAACACACACCGTGCATCTTCTAGCGAACACGGTATGCTTGCTACGTCGATACAGTCCCTGCTCTCGGGCACAGACTAAATAGTAATACAGACATGAAACAATGTGTCGGCTCTTTTGATACGGGCGAACTCCGCCACTTATTGGCTGCCCAAAGCTGTCGCTTACTAGCCCGTGTCTGTTTGGCTCCTGCATGTTACGGCAGGTTTCCTATTGGCCTGGTTGCCGGCTAGCAGGGCAGCCACCTTACGCTGATTGGCGGTAGGCGTCTTCGCCATGTTGCTGGCCAGGGAAGCCATTTTGCTGGCGTGTGTGACTGAGTTCGCTTTCCTACCAGCTGTTTCACTTCTGTATACCTAACTATTCTGTGGCTCGGGTTAATGATGCTCATTTTCAACATTTATTCTAACATTGATCGGAAAAATAAAGTTCTGTACACAATTACCATTGGTGTCTTCTCAATCACGCCCGATACCCCTGGATATTCATTACTAGGGACCTGAAAAATACGCGTTTTATTTCCCTCACAAGCTTGAATTCAAACAACTGTAAACTCACGTCACATTCTCAATTGGTGCTTGACTTATTGGACACCTCCTGGAGAGCGCTGAGCCAATCATAAAAATGAAGTAAATGCAGACCCAATCGTGTGGTATCATTGTGTCAATGAGCAACCATGGGAAGCTGTTATCTGCTTGAGTACAGTCTAAAAATTTTTTGTCAAATTTACAATAATTTTCTTTGTACTTTTACAAATCCTGGGTAAAGTACAAAGATTTTCTTTGTAAAATAATTACATTATGGAGTTGCAAAGGTAAATTTTGTAATACTGCAAAGGAATTCTTTGTACCTATACCGACAGAACCTGCGCTGTAAATTATTTTGTAAAATATGACAAGGCACTTCTTCGTAGTTTTACAAACTTTTGTAAATGTTGAAACATTTTTCTTGTACAATTATTAGTTTAAAATGTTAAAAGGATTTTGTTATAAAATAACTTAGAAAAAATGTGTAGCCTACAAAAATCGTTAAGTTCGCCGGAAATTACATATGCAAAGATCACAACCTCAGAAAATTATTTTTCTGGAATAAAGTGAATGTTTATATTAATTGCGTGCTTTAAAAGAAATGGTTATTACTGAACAACTGTGCATTGAATGTATACAAATAAAGAGTAAGCGATACAGAAGTCACGGCAGTCAAGTGGGCCGACCCCCCGTGGCTTAGTTGGTTGAGCGGCCGACTTTGGTGCGAGGGGTTCTGGGTTCGATTCCCAGGTCTGGCTGGGTGTTAATTTGTGTTTGTCCCAATGGTCTCGGAGATTGTCTCTATACCAATTGTCTCACGAAAACCACTTGGCAACTAACCCACCCAATTGTTAGTCCTACTTACAAGACTTATACCTTCGTGACCGAAAATGTCAAAAATAGATGTTTTAGCGGTCCTTTCTGGAAATGATAGTCTTTTTCTATTTTTATATTTGTACCATATATTTTTTTTTTCTTATTTTAGACATAAATTGTGACTAAATCTTCCTCTTAGAAAATTGTTGTACCTCTCATAGTTTTCGCGTAATGAGTCGTAAACGTCAAAATTTACACTTTACGGTTTTATGTACGCCACTAAAACCAACTGACATACCAAACCTAAAAAATTGACAGTGTATAACAATGTTGTAGACTATGAAATGACACATATAAAAACAAAAAATAAAATATTTTTGTACTTAATAAAAACTTCTGAATTTTGAAATGAAAATTTAAAAATGTCAATTTAATGATATACATGTATATAGTTCTTATATTGCATATGTAAATACATATTACTCTGTTGTTACTAGGTTATTGTTTCTGATGTTTAGTTTCTTGTACTGAATGAAGTTTATTAAAATACCACTTTTTTTTGTTCATTCAAGGAGTTTATGAGCTCAAAATTATGTTGAAACAGAGGCTATGTTAATTTGTGTTTGATGATAGAGGTGTATATATGATATGTTACCACTTTGTTATTGTTTCACATCTTTATTGATTGTAAAATATGTCATTAGGCCCTCTGTGACTATACTTACTTCTACGTCTGGTGTTAACTGGAGATATGTGTAAAATGTTTGTACTTATTGAATTGTATATGAGTATATAACTTTGCCGAAGAGTCCTATACTACTTGTACCACCTTTGTACTTATCGTAGCCGACAGGACAGTATAGAATTGTATTTTATTATACACCAACATTTTTCAAACTTAAAAAACATACATTTTATGTATTTTCATCCTGGAGAAAAAATTGTAAACATTACTGGAGGACTTGAACATATTATACACGTGATATATACACACGTGTTATGTCGTATAAATGCTATTGCTAAGCAGAGAATACTCATGTAACGTTGAATAGTTTTCGAATCAACTTGTGTTGATCGGAGCTCTGCACACCGCTCGGAGATAATTGTCTGTATGTTTCAGTTTTGAGTCATAACATTTATTCAAGTTGTATTATCAAAATTTTCTCTTTTACAGGACATGGGATGTGTTCTTGATAAACTGCTGGACATAAATAGTAATGGACAAGCGAAAGCCAGTAATCTTCTGGTAAGCTGAGTGTGTGTGTTGAAACCCAGCAAACAGTCAAGTTTTCCCGCGATAAACCTTCATCCTTACCAATAACCATGTTTAGGGCCCGGTAGTTTTCGCGAAAAGATTTTTGCCCCACTTGTTTCAGTGTCTTACGTGTACACCTGC
>PNEQ01074050.1:16641-63856 GCA_003012365.1 Medauroidea extradentata
GGTGGCAAATTCTCTTCGCGGATTGTCCCTAATGATTACGGTTGACATTTTCTCAGCTACAGTAACAGGAAATAGTCATTTTTATTTATTTTGAGGAGCTTGATTATCATGTTTTTAATTAGCGGACGGCATTTTTAAAACAATAGGGACACACAGGGGCGTCATTTCGGGTTTTCCTTGGGGGTGGGGGGAGAGCAAGACTTTTTTTTTCGTGACAGTGACCTTGTTGCAGCTTTTTTATTAATTAAGCATGTATCAATTACAATCTTTAATAATAAAACGTCGGTTTTATGTGCATACGTTAGTATTATTTAAATAACGAAATGTAAAAAAAATTCTTACATATTTCCTTGTAATTCCAGTGGGGGGCATTTGCCCCCCCCCCCTAAACGACTCCCCTGGGAACACAGTTTGAAGTGTCTCTTCTTTTAGTAGATAAACGCATTAGAAATATTTGTAATAGTTACACAAGAAAAAGTACTTTCCGTACCACACTGCAACACGCCAGGGTCAAGTATCTCGTAAATATGGTTGTGAATCCGGCGTTGGTAGTAAGTGCAGAGAAGAGTGGTGAGGGGAGAGTGGAAGGAAGGGCATGAGGTCACAACTCTGGACGAGGAGACGTTGAATGGCGGCAGGATGATGTAGCGACGCCGCATTGTACTGTCAGTAAGCCGTATTTCCCGCGACCTGCTCGTCCCAACACAGCCGTGGGGCAGGTCAGCGCCCACACTCGTTAAAGCGAATGGCTCGCAAAGAGTACACGTTATTAATAAAATAGTGCGGCCGTTTGCCGGCAGGGGCGGGCTCTTCGTGTATTTAATAACAGGTGGGAGGAGGAGGTAGGGAGGGAAGCGGTGAGAGAGAGAGAGAGGAAGAGGAGGAATGAATGGTTTGTTGACGGCGGGAAAAGAGAAGTTTAAACGAGTTGGTTAAAGTTGGCAGGCAGGTCTGGAGAGGGAGGGGAGTGAGTGGTGTGGTTGAGAGAGGGAGGTACGAGAGCGCACTTGACGCTCGTCAGTAGAGAGAGCACACTCGTGCCTGTGCACTGCACTAGTTAGTGTGCACGTAACGTAGGTGGACGTCACTACACGTCGTGTATCACGTGGTCTTGCCGGTGTTTTATAACCCAGGTATGTACACGTCCTTCGTTATGTATAGGGCTAGGAATAATTCGCGAGTTCAATGACCTGCATGCTAGAATCCAATGTCCTATGCATACTCTAGCCCCGTATATTAGTTCATTGTCTGCTGTCTGAATGAGTAGCAAGTACTAGACAGATGGTAGGGCTTCGGTATACACAGGATAATTGATAGAGCCCGGTAATTTTCGCGAAAAGATTTTTGCAGCACTTTGTTTCAGTGCCTTACGAGAGCACCTGCATCTCGCATTGTGGTCAGTGATTGGATGCCTTAACACACAACGTCTGGAGGTTAAACGCGCAAATCACAGACGTGATGTGTCACAGTTACCCGTGTACTGATTGGCACAGTCAAATGAATAACGACTCTGCACAAAAACGCTCTGCCAATAGCCATGAAGTTGAGCTGCAGGTGTGCACGTAAGACACTGAAACAAGTGGGCCCTAATAATTGATGCTAGCATGTTGGTCGTTGAACTCGCGAAATATTCCTAGCCCTATATATAGGTAGGGACCTGAACAATTCGAGTTTTCATTTGCACAAGAGCTAGCATTCAGACAACTGTAAGTTCCTGTCAGTTGCGCAATGGGCCCCAGTTGGAGATCCCTGTTTTTCGCAAAAATAATTTTCCACCAGCTTGTTTCTGTGCCTTACGTACACATAGGAAGTTCTGCTTCATGGTTATTGGCAGCGTGTCTATGCGAAGAGCCGTGTATCATGTGACCGAGCCAATTACAATAACGTTCCTGCAACACCACACGTCTGTGATTTGTCGGTAGAATACCAAGGGTCGTGACAGTTACAATATCCAATCACTGACCACGAAGCAGAACTGCAGATGTGCGCGTAAGTCACCGAAACAAAGTGAGGCGAAATTCTTTTCGCGAAAAATAGGGGTCCCTAGCCCCAGTCTCATCTCTAATTATTATAGACCTGGAAATTTCGCGTTTTTTTTAGGCGCAAGCTAGAGTTCCAGAAACTATAGGTCTGTATCTCGTTCACAATTGGCCATTGACTTACTCGATACTTCCTGGAAGTGTCTGAGCCAATAATAAAACTGTAACTGAATACCGGCCCATTTGACTGTGTCAGCGAGCAGCTAATAAACAACTGCTGTCTGCACGATTTCATACATACTCTTGGAGGTTAGCCTACAGCTTATTTAACCCGCGAATTTTTTCCGGTCTCTAAGTATATCGCCGAAATGTTTTTTGCCAAATATCCTTGAAAACGCCGTAGTTTCTTGCAACATATATGATTCGGTGCTATACTTCTGACACAACGTAGATGTCTGCAGACTCAAACTGTGTCCCTATGAATATGATATAAAAAATGCCGTATGCTTATTAAAAACATGATTCCCAAGCTTCTCGAAAGTGCTAAAAAAAATGAATTTTTTTACGTTGCTATAACTGAGAAAATTTCGATCGTAATCGTAAAACTAAGCCATAACCTGCATTGCACTTTACCACATACTTACCACAGATATATCAACAGGGTCATCGCTTGAAGTGCCATTCAAAATCACATTGTATGAAAACACTGCACGCTAGTTTAGTCCTTCGCTCCTAGAGGCGATGACGTGTTTGACGCACGTGTTATATTCGATTTATCGCCTTCCCCGTTTCCGTGCCTCGAACGTAAAGAGAAAGCTACCGCCCACTAACTCTTACGGAGCGTCTCTAGTTAGCAAATTAGCACCATTGCAGGATTATTTGTTTATTCTAATTTTACAAATAAAAATTCCCTTACAACATTTGAAGTAAAGACGAAAGTCGTATTTTTGTTACTAGTCGAAGTTTTGATACTGGAATGTCAATACGATTATAAAAAATTGGGGTTCCAGCGAAATACTGTAATATAGCTCTGTTTGTTTATAACTCACATTCTTCTGTTAAACAAATAATTTCCATATAGTAACTTACATGCACACTTTGTGAATACAAATAGCCTATGTAGTACATTATTACGTTATGTGAAAATAAACTAAAAGATAAGAGTGTTTTCGTATTTTCTGTAATTCTTTCTGTTCTATACTCACAGATACTCATCTTATACCTTGGTTTCCGTCCTTCTGTGTACGTTCGTTGGCAGCTGGCTCAGGTCTTATTTAGTCTATATGTAGGGAGACTACTTAAGACCGTGATCTTTCATTTACTTCAAACAATTGCAAATAACTAGAATATTTTTTAACCAAGTGCTTTGAAAACGTTTAGAGTATGTACAGCCATGCGGTACACAATTTTGCCAGAGCGTTTTTAAAAATAATTTACGGTTTGCTAGCAAAAAATTAATTTGCTTTATTTTGACATATTTTTAAACCGAAATATGGGATATTTCAGGGGAAAAAATCTAAAAATCCGCTTGGTGTATTACTATAGAACATTTCAGATATAAACGATGATATATGAGTAATAAAGATTGTAAGAATGAATTTTTGATACATGTAATAATTTGCGTTAAAAAATATTTTCGAATCATCTGCAAAACTAAAGAGCGAGGCCTTTAGAGCCGACGAGGGTGAAATTAGGTTAAGCGACAACGCAACATCCGTGCCTAATGTAAAGTATAGTACAGGTTAGAAAGAAAATGTGTTTTTTCTTATGTGAGGGTTTGGAACAGGGAAAATTTCTGCCGCTAGCTTCACTGCTATCGCTAAGGGACAGAAAAATACGAAACTGTAGTAAAATTAAGTTTAAATATGATTAGGAATGACAGGAGGCGATTAACTTAATTTTAAAGTAAAAATAAACCAGTTTCACGTTTTAAGTTATCAACTTAATGTTAAAATTAAGGAAAGCTCTGTGATTGGTCAGATTGCACCCATTACCGATACCAGCGCTCAAGCGGCAGAAATTTTCCCTATGCCAAATTGTTATTATTGATATTTCTAAATTGTAGTCGAATTAACCTTATATATGCCCGATCTGGAATTCGAACCCAGGACCTCTCCCATCGCAGACCGGCGCTTAACCTACTACACTCAATAACATCGTGTCTCTGTCGTCCACGAGTGATCAGCAGCCTGACCGGATGTACCTGGTTCGTGACCCGCGACGTGTCCACAGATAGCCGGTGAGGTCTAACAGTCACGTAATTTAAATCACTAACCAGCCGCTCCCCTTCAACCTGAGTAATTTAGTGCAACTGTATAGTATCTTGTAGGTCTAATGTTTAACCAAGTTATGTTACGGTATAGAGGATAACGGACTTTATTAAAAGTGTTTGGAAAGGTAGGATGTCGAGCGAACGATAGGAATACTCAATCGTTGGCAAAATATGAACTAGTTCGATGTGACTTCTTTGCTGAGTAGATATTTTATTAGTAGACTTCTCAGTAGTATGATTTGTTTTCAAGTAAAAAGTTAACAAAAAAAAACTGTTTTTTAGACTAATAAAGACTTGAAACAACTAAAACCCAAAAAATGGAAAAATTAATTTTTCTCCTCTATTTTCAGGTCTCTCTAATAACCAAATTAAAAAAATCCTCACGTTTTTATTTGAAAATAATTTTCTATCAAAAAATAGTTATGCTACTTTTATATTTAAAAGATTGTAACATTATATTCCCAGAGTTGGCCGTACTCATTTTCCTAAATTTCAGAGTTATGTCGGATATTTTCGTAGAGAAAAAAAAATTACAAACACATTTGAATCGCTCGGTAGATGGCGCTCTTAAAACAACCGTCTCCCCCAACCCCTCTTCGTCTGTCTCTCTCGGCTTCTCTCCTCCACGTTCTCTCTCGCTCTTCCTCATAAAGTAAAATGAGTGTGAGCAAACAGAGCAGCACAAATATTAATCAAACAATGTGACATGGTAACCCACTCCGCGCGGCATTGTCCAAGTTTGTTGTCTGAGTACTTTTGTTCTGTTATTTACTTCTGCGTTTTCTCCTTCCACAGGGGTCGTTGACGTATCGTACTATTTCTGTTTCCCACTCTACGATGTAAAGTGTTCTTCCGGAACACCTGTTGCTGCACGAGCTTCTTCCGCCTTATTGTTCGCTTTCATGACTTTATGAAAGAATATTTGCTAACTTTTATAGCACTGTCCTTCTCTCCCTCTCTACCTCGCAACCTGAGAACGTCATCTTTGCTAAGAACTTCTCTTTCCTACCTCACTTTGTTTACAGAAATAATATTTACGGTGGCGATAATTCTTCAGCACTAATAAATAACGTTATTGCCAGAAGCTGTGTTCTAATTGATAATTCAGTAATTATTAGCATCGTTTAACTGGAACGCAGTGTAGTACTATTCATAGTATGTATTAACATAGTGCGTTATATATATATATATATATATATATATATATATATATATATATATATATATATATACACCCACACACACTTACATACCGTAAGCTAGGGTGATTTTCTGACACGTTTATACTATTTATATTTTACATAATTTCCAACTGTGAGTAAATATTTTTAAAAGTCGTGTGTATATTTGTTACTCGGAATTTATCGTAAGTAAATATATTTATGCAGGGTTACCATATATGAGAAAAATAATTTATTTTTGTAACGGCCCGAACTCATCCCACGTTTCCAAAGTCATCCCCGCTTATGTATGTACGTATATATGTGTGTGTTTATATATATGTATATATATAATTTCCGTTCCGTTGCTGCTGAGGCTTGGCTCAGATACTGAGCAATGGAATAGATAATGTAAATACATTTAAAGTTTACAACCCTTAATACTAAATTTTATAACTCGACATTAAAAAATTACTAAGTATGCTATTTGCTATACAATAAAAGAGCTGTATCCATAGAATATTCATCTTCTTCCTTAAATCCTCCTTAAATAATTAATTATTTACAGTACGTGTGACGTATAACATAAAAAAGTAAATATTATTTTTAAAATATTAATCTATTAAGTACGCAATTTTAAAATGTTGTATTGAGTCACATGTCTACGTAGGTAACACGGCCGAAATTTCCACCTTTCGTCTGTGTTTAAGGTGGCTCCTTAGATAGACTACGTTTGTATGTGTGAGGCACAACATCGGTGCAGCACTAAGCGTCCTACTGACCGACGTATCTAAGACATTACCACAGAATAGTTAGCAGTACAGAAGTGAAATAACCGGTAGGACGGCGAACTCAGTCACACACGCCAGCAAAATGGCTTCGCTGGCCAGCAACATGGCGGAAACGTCTACCGTCTATCAACGTAAGGTGGCTGCCCTGCTAGCCGGCAGCCAGGCCAATAGGAAACCTGCAGTAACATGCAGGTGACAAACATACACGGAGCTGGTAGCAGTATCCTCGGGCAGCCAATAAGCGACGAAGTTTGCCCATATCAAACGAGCCGCCACGTCATTTCACGTCTGTATTATGTAGTCCGTGACATTACTAGGGCCACGATTTTATCGCGAAAAGATTTTTGCCCCAGTTTGTTTCAGTGTCTCACGTGCACATCGGCAGTTCTGTTTCAAGGTTATTGGCAGCGTGTCTTTGTTCAGACACGTTTCTCATTTGACTGCACCAATCAGAATAAGATTATTGTGAGTCTGTACGTCTATAATTTGCCAAGGCCAGTGAGAGTAAAATCATCCAACCACAGACGATGTAGCAGAGCTGCAGGTGTGCACGTGACGCATCGAAACCGAATGTTGCAAAAATCTTTTCGCCATAAAATCGCGGCTCCAGACATTACATTGGCGTGCATTGATTACTACTATTTTTTTTATGGGACTTGCTGTGACCGTTTCATATAATTTTATTTGTGGAAAGTATAATGTTCCTATGCAGGGACGGACCCAATTTTGATTGGGAAGGGGGGAGAAGGGAACCCAGGGGTCCACCCCTTTTTACCTACTTTGTATAGTTTATCCTTAAAATATTTCAAATTTTTTAAGTTGTATATTCAATTTTTTGTTTAGGAAATGCCTTAAATAGCACCATTTTGCACCTTAAAAGCGAAATTTTTCCGGGAGACAGCACACAAACATTCTTCTTCTTCTCTGACTCGGGGTGTGGACATAGCTACTTTTTAGGAATTCCCCCTCCCCCCTTATAAAACCTACAGCTTGATCCAGCCCAGTTCGTTCGTTTTTGATTCTGAAATCCGGTTGTCAGGCAGGGCATTCTGAGAAACAATAGCTTTCGGCCATTTCAAAGGGCTCGAAACTCGTGTTTCCAATAAACGTACAGAATTTTTAAACTTAATTACGACATAGTTTGAAAAATGTGTAATTTTGCAGATGTACAACTGTAATGCGTGCTACGTAGTTTCGTAAAGGAAGTACATAAACTCAACTCGCTTGCACGCCTTTGCAAGCGCAGGTAGGCAGGGTCCTTAAGAATGTGTGTTGGATAGATAATATTAAAATCTAAAAATTTTTTAAAGTCAGCTTGGTGAAACTACATAACAACAATTCTAGATAGCTTACGTTATGATTAGAGATGATGGTTTATCGCGGGAAAACTTGACTATTTGCTAGGCTTCAACGTGCGTTCAGCTTATCAAAAGATTACTGGCTTTTCCTTGTACGTGGAGCTACTGCCCTATTTGACCTAGCCAATAAGAATACTGCTATTATAATATTTGATGCACGTTATTGGTCTGTAGACAGCTACGTTGTGTCAGTGTTTTCAAGGCTACGTTGGCACAAAACATTTTCGCGATATACCATCATCTCTAGTTATGAGCAAACAATTACCTATAGGCTAATTAATTAGAGATAATGGTATATCGCGAAAATGTTTTGGGGCAACATACCCTTGAAAACACTGTAGTTTCTTGCAACATGTGTGATTGGCTGATATACGTCTGCCACAACGTAGCTGTGTGCAGACCGACAATATGCATCAAATACTACTATAGCGGGATTGTTATTGGCTCTGTTAAATAGGGCAACAACTCTACATAGCTAGTAATAATGTAATAAGCTGAACGTGTATTGAAATCCAACAAACAGTCAAGTTTTCCCGCGGTAAACCATATGCTCTACCTATAATGATCTAGGGTCATGAACTTTCCGCAGTTTGTTTCAATGTCTTACGTGTCAGTGGCGGCTCTAGGGTTGTTGGCAGGGTGGGCACAAATTGCAGAGAACTGTATAGTTAGAGACCTGAAAATTTCGTGTTTTCTTTAAGGCGCAAACTAGAATTCAAGCAACTATATGTGTGTATCATGTTCACAATTAGCCGTTGACTTACTCGACACTTCCTGGAAGTAACAGAGCCAATAATAAAACTGTAACTTAATACATGCCAATTTGATTATGTCAGCGAGCAGCTAATAAACAGCTGCTGTCTGCACGATTTCATACAGACTCTTGGAGACTAGCCTACAGGTCTGTGAATCCGTGATTTTTTCCAGTCTGTAACTATGCATAGAAACAGGGAAAAATCGCGGATTCACAGACCTGTAGGCTAGCCTCCAAGAATATATGTGAAATCGTGCAGACAGCAGCTGTTTATTAGCTTTTATTTTTATATTTGTATCAGATAATTTTTTTCTTATTTCAGACATAAATTGTGATTAAACCTTCCTCTGCAGCATGATCGTAAACAGGTTTTTTTCTACGAAAGTATTCCACGTGTGCTCATTGTGCTAACGTACGAAAAGAAAACAAACTTCAGACCAGGTCGGAACCTCATTGTTAAGACGCCACGCTCACTAAAAACACAGTTTCTAAGCCCTCCAACATGGCCAAAAACGGCCTATTCAGACTTCCGTACTTCAAACTGTACTAACCGGATGTGTGTGAAACAAAGATTGCGACCTGCACTGGACTTAGTTGCAGACTTTCTACAAATAAAATTATATGGTCACCGCTTAGTGTCCCATAGTAAAAATCATTCGGCGGTTCGCTAGTTCAGCGCTTGGCTCGTTGAGGCGACGCGGCATTTGATGCGCGCTTCAAGGTCGACCTTACTGCTCCGTCGCTTTTGAGCCTCTCACGCGCGGGTAAGCGGCGCCTGTTCTCGGCAACTTGTACCTACCTTGCCAACAATCCTCGAGCCGCCACTGTCAGGTGTATATTTGCAGGTAACTCTCACCCACTCACCTGTGCTCAGATTCGACTGGCAAATATTGTGATTGGCTCAGTCAAATGAGATACGTCACTTCTCACAGACGCTCTGTCAAACATGAAGCATATCTGCAGGTGTGCACGTAAGGCGCTGAAACAAACTGAGGCAGAAATTATTTCCGCGGTAAGTTCACGATCCTATGTGTGTTCTCTTGCACCGCTGCGCCGGTAAATTTAAGAATGTTCGTCGTCAGTGATTGTTCTTCAAGAATACGTTACTCGAGAAATAATTATATTCGGAAAGTTGGTAAAACGTATTGTATAAAGTAGTTTTTTTATATTTTTACGTATGAGCTTCTAGTGAGAGAGAGATTTTGGTCAGCGCTTAGAGGGAGTATTTGACAATTTTATTGTACGTTCAGTTTTTGAGTCGTAACATTTATTCAAATTGTAACCTATTATCAAAATCTTCTCTTCGACAAAGCGAAGAATTTATTCGTGGTAAACTGCTTGACATAAATAATAACGGAATCTTACAGAATCATTGCAGGAGAATTCTTGAAAGGTAACATATAATTCTCTTGCAATGGCTCTGCATAACAAATTAATGAAAGATTTAATTATTATTTATGTCACGAAGTTTATCAAGAACACATCCTATGCCTTGTCGGAGAAAACATGTAGAAAACACAATTTGAATAAATGTTATACTTGGGAACCCTGTTTTTCGCGAAAAGAATTTTGTACCGCTTTGTTTCAGTGTCTTACGTGCACACCTACATCTCTGCTTTGTGGTCAGTGATTGGATGCCGTAACATACAACGTCTGGAGGTTAAACCCGCAAATCACAGACGTGTTTTGTCACAGTTATCCATGTACTGATTGGCACAGTCATATGAATAATGACTCTGCACAAAAACACTCTGCCAATAATCATGAAGTTGAGCTGCAGTTGTACACGTAAGGCACTACAACAAAGTGGGGCAAAAATCTTTTCGCGAAAAATACCGGCCCTAGTTATGGCTCAACAACTGAAAATACAATAACATTGTCTAACACTGCCCCCTTAACATCGAGGCCGTAGCACAGGTGAGACGTGACATGAGGTGAGTATGGAGCGGCGCCGGAATGAGAAGTGGCGGGGGAAACGGGAGATCCAATAGAATACCCGCCGACCAATGGCATCGTCCGGCACGATTCCCACATGCGAGAAGCCGGGAATCGAACCTGAATCGCCTTGGTGGGAGGCGAGTGCTGTAGCTACTGCGTCAACTGTGGCGCCAAATGGGCTTCGACAAACCTATAATTATAAACCACATCCTCGTATGTAAGCCGCTGCACATTATAGCAAGTCACACACTCACGAGACGAAGCTGGCTGATGGTTGGTCTAGACATGACTAGTGAAGTAAACGGCGAGAGTAATGGGGCGTTTATCTGTTTACATCCGCTGTTAATCTGGAGAGAGCCGACTCAAAGCAGCAGGGATAAACGATCCATTACTGTTACGACAGCACTTCGTGAAGATCTCTTGGCTTGACAGAGCGCTCGTGAAGATCAGCTCGTATCTTCTGGTATCTGTACGATTGTAACTTTTACCTTAATTACATTAAGTACGTAAGCTTTACGTCTTGTCGATAGCATCTGAATTCATCCTTAAGGTGGATTGCAGTTGGTACGTGCTTTTCCAAATTATTGAAGACATTTTAGTAGTTGTTGGCACAAAACTGAAGCAAAATTATTATAAGTACGAATATTAGCGCCTACAAGGTTTATTAATTTTGACGTAACATTAAACTGAACAAATAACAGTTACATATATTATAAAATTCTCACAACGTTTACAATAAAATTACAAATTATTTATACGCACACTGCACTACACACAAACACACTATACACTCACACAGACACACTATACATTGTCACACTCTCTCACCCTCACTTTCTTACACACTATTTAAAACCCACCAGGTGCGGATC
The DNA here is from genome assembly GCA_003012365.1 of Medauroidea extradentata. Taxonomy (NCBI): domain Eukaryota; kingdom Metazoa; phylum Arthropoda; class Insecta; order Phasmatodea; family Phasmatidae; genus Medauroidea; species Medauroidea extradentata. Next base: position 27,766 of record PNEQ01074050.1, read on the forward strand.
TAGGGGGGGGGGGCAAGGGGGCAAACTGCCCCGGGTGCTGGTGTTAGAGCGGACTCTGGTGGTGCTGAAAGTGTTTACTTGGAAATGAAATGTAAATGTGTGTAAAAATGATATATTATCTACCAATATTTAGACTTTTACAAGTTTTGTATTTTTATTATTCTTGAACAACACTGCTAATGGTAGCTAAGTATAGGTTTTATGTATTCCTACTAAAATTTTATACTGTTATTTACTCGAGCGCAAAACAACGTATGCAAGATACGTTTATTACTGTTGAGTTTATTGGACTGATGTAAAAAGGGGGAGTGAAAGAAAAGGAGGGGGGCAATCACAATTCTTGCCCCGGGAGAAGGAAAGCCTAGATTAGTTCCTGGAACCCACAGAAACGTTAGTCAATATCTTGATAGACGTGCCTTTCAAGTGTTTGCAGCTATCAGTTTAGATGCCATTTTCAGAGCAGTAGCAATTGTACATGCTGTTATCCATGATGACTCAGGAATACAGTAAGTTGAAGTCTACGCTGTGTGCTTGCGATGTGCTGCATGTTCGCTTGCTTAACGCTTCACTCGGTATTAGTTTCAGCCAGCAAACTAGTCACCATTTTTCAAACATCCTCACTTAAGGCTCAGTTTCCTGTCGCCATATTGAATTGTATTATTTTGAATTATTTTGGAATTCTGAGAAGAAAAATGTGAAATCGGCGACTATACCGCAAATTCTATTTACTTTGCGCTATAGTACAAACGTGGCAATTGAGCTAGAGTTAGGTAGCTATCAGTCGGGTAACTTATCAATATAAAAAATGTGCCACACACATTGCGGCGTAATTATATGTTAACAGGTAAATCGCAGTATCTGTACTGTAGCACGAGACAAACAGAATTTGCGGTATAGTCGCATATTTGTCATTTTTCTTATTAGAATTAAAAAAAAAAGCAAAAGTAATAAAAGTCAATATGGCGACTGAAACCTAGCCTTAAACTTCTAAATTGATTCCAGTTTCCATCAGTTGGCTGCTCCTGCAACGAGAACATGAGAACCCACATTGTTACCAACTTTACTTTTTGTGAGACTCATACCTAGAGCACAGTCGTAGAAGAACAGGTCTGGACACTCGCCTATTTAACAATGTATTTTGCTTTACCCCCTTGTTGTTTGGCTGTAGTTCGTCAAGACACCGAGAATGTCGTATTTTTTGTGGCTGTTTTCCGGGCGGTCGGACTCAAACTCCGTCCCTTTTTTCCATTGTTAAATTTATAAAGTAAATAAAGATTGCGGGAGCCTTTTCTTAAATTTGTGAACGAAGAAAGTATTTCATAAATTGATAAAAAATACGTTTTGATAAATTGTTTATCTTAGCGGAAAGGAAGTGGGCGGAGTTTAGTCCGACCGCCCTAACATCAGCGCCAATAAAACACAATATTCTCGGTAACTTGGTGAACTGCAGCCAAACAACACGGGGGTCAAATATCCAGACGAGTGTCCAGACCTGTTCTTCTACGACCGTGAACTAGAGTTACACAAGCAAACAATTCTTTTGAAACTAAATAATAACTAAATCTATTCTGACTGGGGCTACATAAAAATGTTTGTTACCGTAAGAGAGTATATTGGCCCTTCTACTATTTTTACTGTGTGTCAATAATCTTCCTGTACAAGTAGCAAATTGCTGATGACACTGACTAAATATTATCTGCAGAAACTACTTTAGAACTTCCGCAGCGTAGTTGGTCAGGCGTAGGTCTGCGGAGCGAAAGGTCCTGGGTTCGAATCCTGGCTCGAGCATGGCTATTGTGTTGTCCCTTCACTACATTTCATCCTCATCTGCCCTTAATACCTCGTTGTTAAAGAGCGGTAAAATTGTTAACTTCACCTGATTGTTTGTAAATAAGAAAAACGTTAAACTCATTTTGTCTCATTTCCAGAATCAGACAGTAAAACAACCATAGAAAAAAAAAACTGGAACTTACACTAGTTAAAAATCTGAAATGGAAACAACGTATTTTACTAACAACAAATAAATTAAAGCAAATGATGCTACGAAATAAGAATACCGTGTATAACATGTTGAATAAAACCTCTTTTACGTAAAGCACACTTCGCACTTTTCCGCTCTGTTTTGAGTTCTGGCGTAGACATATTGGGCAACAGTAGTCATAATATAGGCCACACAGGTTAAAGTGAGCACTAAAATAAGCCGTGCTAAATTACTATTTTCCTGTTCGTATCTTTCCTCGTGTAACGGCTAACGGCAGGCAATGTCTAACTTCTCTGGACACGTCACTTTAGTTTGCGCGTGTAAGATAAATTGTGCATTCGACGAGAACCTAAATATTCTGATGAAACAATTTCATTACTCGTATAAAAAACAAATGTATCGAGTTCAGTTGATTTCGTTTCACTACTGTTGCATTTAAATAGGAAAATACACGGAACTACATACGGCATTTCGCTGCCAACCATACAAGTAGTAAGGTAACTACTGTTAATGTTAAGTTAAATGCGATAGCATCTGGTGATATTTTTCAAAGGTTAAATCTTTAGTGCTCATATTATTCCGAACGACCTTGCACAAACATTTTCAGACTTCAGAGGAAAGTCATCCGTAATGTGAAACAAAATGTCACATGTTTGTAAACCTTAATTTACTAACTTAAACATCCTTCCCTTCTATTCAGTATTTTATATTTCTAAGAGCAACATATAAAACTTTATAGAAATGAAAAGTTCAACCATGCCGTTACACAACTTTATTCTCAAGATGTATTCAACACAGGGGCTTAACTTTTTATAGTAAACTACCTAAAAATATAACATCAATAAAAATGATAGAGTTAAAAAATGAACCAGGAAATATTATTGTGAAAATAAATATATACACAGCAAATTATCTACAAGATTTCTAGTGTTGACCGAACACTGATCAGTCTGTGTGTAATAGTGCATTGAAAGACTTAGTTACAATATTGTAAAATATTATGTACGTCATAGTCAGTAATTTTGATACAGAGTGTTTCAGAAATACTTTTGCAACCTTGTAGGGTGGGTACCATACACCAAATTAAGAAAAACGTCCAGATGAACACGGTCTGGAAATCCTTAGATTTTTGGGTTATTAATGAAAGTGTAGTTTAATGTGTTGCAAGGTATAACCGGGTGTAAAATTATTGTTGTTAGATAACGGAATATATTACGACTACAAGTATGTCGATGTCACTATTTGTATCCTCTATGGTGATGTGGGAGTATTTGACAGGCTGCGACACGCGTGGAAACAAGATGATGTCATTTGCAACATTTATTGATAGGGCCACGATTTTGTCGCGAAAATTTTTTAGCCCCACTTTGATTCAGTGTCTCACGTGCACATCGGCAGTTCTGCTTCATGATTATTGGCAGCGTGTCTTTGTCCATACACGTTTCTCATTTGACTGCACCAATCATAATAAGATTATTGTGCCTCCTTACGTCTGTAACTTGCCAAGGCAAGTGAGAGTAATATCATCCAATTACAGACGATGTAGCAGAGCTGCAGGTGTGCACATGACGCTTTGGAACCAAATGTTGCAAAAATCTTTTCGCCATAAAATCGTGGCTCTATTTATTGAGAATGTCTGATACTAGCGTCGGTGAAACTACCATGAACTTGAGAGTTAGTGGATGGTAGTTTTTTTTTTACGGAAACGGGCAAGGCGATAAGCCGAATCTAACACGTCTGTCAAACACCTCTTCGCCTCTATGCGCGGAATACTAAAACTAGCCTTCCTGGTATCGTAGAATGTGTTTTCCACTAGGACTTCCAGCGTTGACCCTGTTATTTTATTTTTGGAAAGTGTGAGGTAATGTCGAATGCAGGATTCTATGACTTTGTTTTACGATTACGATCGATATTTTCTCAGCTACATGTAGCAACGTGAAACCCCCACTTTTGAGTCAGCTTGGAAATCTTGTTTCGGACGGCATTTTTACAACCATAGGTACACAGTTTGAAGTGTGTCTTCTTTTTGTAGATAAACGCTTTGGAAACATTTATGATGGTTATGCAAGGACAATTCCGTACCACGCCTACCCTACACTTCAAATACGTTGCAATATGTACATAAGCAGGGTTTTTTACGAAAATATTCCGCATGTGCCATTTGTGCCAGCGTACGAAAAGAAAGCAAACTTCAGACAAGGTCGGAACCTCATTATTAAGACACTATACTAATTAAAGATACTGTTTCTAAGCCCTCAAATATATCTAAAAACGGCCTTTTCAGACTTCCGTACTTCTAAATGTACTAACCGGATGTGCGTGAAACTCAGATTACGACTTGCGTTGAACTTAGCCGCAGACTTTCCACCAATACAATTATATGATCATCTCGTAATGCCCCATAGTTAGAGACACTGAAAAATCGCGGGAATAGTTGACTGTTTGCTAGGCTCCAACGTGATGTATATAACACTGAATGTTATGTATCAACATTGGCTATCGTTTATTTGTAGCATTTTCTTCTCTCTACAACAGGCCCAGTTAGAACTGTACAGCTTGGACACACATAGTGTGTGATTTGTCCCAAAACTGTTCACACGTGTCACGGTTAATATAATACTGTTTATTGGAGGCTGTTTTAAACATTTTCGCGATTTTCCAGTGTCTCTACCCATAGTAAAACCGGTTCGACGGGAACCTTGCACGCTATTTCAGAGCTTGACTCGTTGAGGCGATGCGGTATGTGATGCGCGATTCAAAGTCGCCCTTATAGCTCTGTCATTTATGAGCCTTTGTCTTGCATACCGGGACAGTTAGTAAAGAGATAAAATACGCGCAAAAATATATATTATTTCTGTGATTCCTCTTAAACATATACTTCTGTTATTTGACGTGATATTTTCACAGGCCATAGGACATAAGTGTTCCACTATTGTAAGCTGAAGTGTGGTCTCTTGTACATCAAGATGGTTACACAATTTATAAACTATGGCATTTAACTTTCGACTTTACGGTAGCTTCTTATGGACTGGTACGCTGTGGTGTCGGCAAAGCTGAAGCCGAGCTGTCTTGACTTTACGTTTACGGAAAACTGGAAACCTTATGTTAAAGTCTAGATGATCTTTTGCAGAGAACCAGTAGGTATTTTTGTTATTGTGATGTAATAAATACGCCGCTCGAATCCTGGGATAATTTCCAGACGAAAATGTTAGTAGCAAAATGTTGTACGATACATTTTACGTGCACAGTGTTGCAACACTGCATGGAGATAGTCCCTTCTTGCGCTCCACGTCCAGCTGTTATTTTATGTAAATGTAGAATCATGTCTGAACTGCTCGGGATTTGAACCTGCACCCATAATATGCAGGTCAGAACAGTAGAAGTAAGATATGTGTGGAGCGCAGGAGGGGACTAACTACGCTGCTATGTTGCCCACATTGTGCGTGTAAAATGTCATCATACAACATTTTCGCCTGCAATTCAGCCCAGGATTCGCGTTGTGTGATTGTTACACTTTTTTTCTGGACATCCTGTATACGTATACCAGTATTTTCGTTTTGGAAGATTGTTTAGATTGTTTATAAACTGGCGTTACCTGAACGGAACGTTACAATAGTGTATTGAGGAAAAGGTAAAGGAAACGTCGTGTACTTGATGGTCTGGCAGAAGACAGAGTTAGGACTGTGACTGACCTGTGGCCGGTGATTGGTTGATGACGGCGTCGTGTCCTCGTCGTACAGGGCTGCTCCCAGGGTCGCTGCAGAGAGTAACCGTCCTGCCGGACCCTCTTCTGGCTTCCCTTCCCGTCCTCCCCCGGGACGACGCCCCCCGGGCCCCTCCTCTATCGATTGACGCCTCCGCCTCCGTCGTCTTCTCAGCTTCCGGGAACTCCGCGCCCTCCCCTCTGCAGCACCGCCGTGTGCGTGGTTCGAGTCCAGCACTACTTCTCCTACCTATCCCTCCACTCTCCCCCCGGGGCGCCAAGCTCTAGTGTGCACTCATGGAGCCCAGAGGGGTTTATACAGTTATATAGTGAGCACTTTTGACAATCACTTTTTCTAGAATAACCATTAAATGTTATTATTCACTGTGACATTGAGAGACGTTAACTTTTGAGTACTGTACTGTATATAAACTTTCATAGTTACGTAGGCTGTTTTGTTTTTATTTAAAAATATAAGGAAACTGCAAATTAACGTAAACTTCCAAAGTTCTCACTTCACCCAGAACCACATATAAAAACTCGTGCATTTAGGTTAAGGGCTTGGGCCCGAGTTTCTCGGCTTTCGAGAGAATTATTTTAAAAATCCATACGAGAGTCGATATCGTAAAATTGCTTCGTAACTTTGTTGCAAATTGGTTTTACTATGCAATGTAATTTTCCGAGACTAACTGTATAATGAGTACAGCTAATTGATCAATTAAAAGAAAATTTCATTAATTAACTAATTAGCAAATATTTTGCAGTCTTCTGACTCGACAAAATTAGAGTATGCAGTTTAAATCAGTCATAACAAAGTTACGAAGCTATTTTACGATATCGGCTTCCATTTATGTTTTAAAAAATAATTGTCGTTAAATGCGAAGAAACTCGGGCCAATGCCCTTAAGGTAGCCGTTGGTGAGCGTCTTTTGCGCGACCGAAGCCTAGAAGTATTGAGGAAATAAGGACGACACAGCACACACATTGCGCTTCTCTGTAGCCTCTAGGCGCAAGTACCACAACTGCCGTGCGGTCTTCTCGCCGACAACTCGCCATATGATACATTCAGCACTGACACTATAATTGTGTGACATCATATTAAAGATAAACTACACACGCCTAGTACTAAAAAAAATCAACGGCAAGATTTACTTACAAAAAAATCTCAGAAACATTTATTTTAGCCATTTTCAGCCGCTAGAAAATATACTTTACTGAGTAGTGGTGAACTTGAAATATGGCACGTGTAATGTTCTTTATAAACTATTCCTAAGCAGACATCTCACATACATGTTGAGCATTTTTCGAATAATCTGGTAACGGCCGAAACTTTGCACACCGCTTGTCGACCAGGGCAACCGGTTACCTTAAGCAGTAGGCCTTGGTTTGAACCGAAGATCACGCAGTTGAACTGTTACTGCTGTCTATTTAGGGCTTGGTACATAGTCCAACGCTAAAAGCGTCAATATATAACTGTAGTTTTCTTGAACCCAATTTGCGACAGTCAAAAAACAGAAATCCTAGACAGTAGTTTTAGCCAACGTTTTGAACAAAATTGTTTTCAGCGTTACGAACTTCTGAGGCACAATCTCTGACGCAGGAACCTCGTGCATTTAACTGCGGCGCAAGAGATCACGCGTAAATAATGAGTATTTCTGGATAAATATTTACTCATAAAGTTGGCAAATACCATAATCTAGAATTGCCGTTTTGTATTTTATCCATATTGACTTAAAAAAAAGTGTAGAATGCAATTTATATTGATGTTTTCAGCGTTTATTCATCTACCACGCATTCTTAAATAGGGCAGTGGAAATCACAGGAAAGGTCGGTATTCCCAGGATGCCATTCGTATTTTACCCGATAACCACCATCTTGCTTTAATCTGTAAAGTACACAGCATGTATGTTGTTTTTCTGTAAGGGAAATATACGTAACTAGCTACATAATTTAATATTTAAATTGTAATTACTAGCAGAACCTTGTTTACATGCCTCGCAGTCGTTATGTTCTCGTTATTTTACTAAACGTTTTTAGCTGCAGCCTTTTTTATAATCAGTACAATATCGAACGTCTGATCCTATTGGCTGAATTTACGCTGTAACCTCACTATTGTGTACACTCAATTTTTGAGACTCTACCGCTTATTACTTACGTCTACTTTTAACTGCTTGATTTTTTAACTGTGTAAACTTTTTTAATCATTCAATTCACATTTCAACCAGTTTGTAGGGTGATTAGTTAATGTATGCGAACCCGGCGGGAATGCCGATTTGAGGACAAATGATGAGGGAAACATAGCTACACTGGAGTTAATGTGATTCATGAGGGTAATTTACGGCCTCCAAAGTGGAGATTTGAAACGTATAAGTGCACAATAAAAATTACTGGTCATAATTTCGTATACAGACAAATGTTATAAAGACAAGTAGCCACAGAAGAAGTTACAGGAAACATATCCTTTCACACATTAAATAAGGTTTGGTTACCCCTGTCGTCTAGAACTTTGGATCCATTTCCAAAAGATTTTATGCGAATATAAATAATCAGCAAGCAAAAATATATTTATAAAAGGTCGCCTTGGAAGTAAGATCTTATCCCGACGCGATGGTCTCCAGAGAAATCACTTGTTCAGTTGGAAGTGAATGTGTGGAAGCCTGGGAGGTAGACAACCTTCAACACCGTCGTGCATGGCGTGTTATTGTATGGAGCAACGTTTTCAATCTCCATCTTTGAGGCCGTTTACCACTCTTATGAATAACATTAGGACCTATATTGTATGTTTCCTTATTTGTCCTCATGATAGCACCCCCTCCAGGCTAGCATATATTAACAACTCACTCTGTATACATGTTGATGTGAACAAGGTGCAAGTAATAGACGCTTTGAACACCAGTCGGTGGCCTGGACAGACGGTCACCTTAAGGAAGTTGATCCCGCAAATATTCATTATTTTTTATTTGTGCCAAATGCTGTTCTACTTTTATACATGAAATAATATCACATTTCATTAATTTAAAAAAAAAGTGGCCCTATTATGTTTAAATAATTACTCATCAAAAAATGACTGTTGCTGTGTAGCAAAAAAAAAAAACAGAATTAAGTTTCAAAAAACAAGATAATTCAAATTGATGCTAAATGCCATGAACTACTTCAAGACGCCTTTTACATTACAAACTAATAAATTTTTGAATATTTAAAAATTGCTAAATTTTTGTACATTTTTTCTGAACTTTGAGTTGTGGTTGTTACTGAAATTTTCTAAACTAAATTTTGCCCAACATGACATTATTTACTTTTACTTTCAGTTTTTGTGATTTTGATTTTGTCACTTTTTATGCTAAATCTTTCTTAATTTCGTCCCGACACGAAACATTTTCAAGATTGATTTTAACATTTTTCAATACGATTTTCGCTAATTACTTAATGTTTAATCACGCGCATTGTATTGGAAGCATTAAATCGTAAGTACTGTTTCTATACGAAAAGGAATAATTTTAACAAAATATGTGGTGCAGCCTTCTACGGGCGCAGTGTACTCCATAGCCGTGGCGTATACAACGGCAGGAATTTATTTACAAGCTAAACTATACGAGGTCGGGCTTAGTACTTGTAATATCATCTCTGAATTTTTTTTTTGTTGTTAATCTTGGTGTGGCCCATATTTCTGTACGTTTTAGTCTGTTTTATTTTATTTTTTTAATTTTTTTTTATTTTTTTATTTATTTTTTTATTTTTTTTTTAATATCCTGAAAACTATTACATGTATGTATTTTCACGTTCGAAAACACTCGAAAACAGGTAATCGTGATTTCCCCCCCCCCCCTCCTTTCCGAATTTTTTTTGTAGCAATTTTCCACTTTTCAATGCATGAAATGTTTCTTGTTCGAAAGTAAACCTTGTGAAAGATTCGGTCCCGTGGTGAATATGTGTAAAGCAGCGAGGTAACTAGGAAACAGCCATGTGTGACAACACCGTATAGAGCGGGTACTGGAAACACCACTTCCAACCCCTGCTGGCGGGCCGCGGTGGCCGAATGGTCACACCTCTCGCCTCCCACCAAGACGATCCGGATTTGATTCCCGGCGGGGTCGGTCCCCGGATTTTTGCATGTGGGAATCGTGCCGGACGATACCGCTGATCGGCGGGTTTCCCTCGCCCCCTCATTCCGGCGCCGCTCCATACTCACCTCATGTCACTCCTCACCAGCACTGAAGACCTCGATGTTAAGGACTTGTTCCCGAGCTTTTTTCAGACGGGTGCCAATAACTCAAATATTTTTTAACCAAAAGTTTTGAAAAAAATTTAGTCAATGTGCAGTCACACGATGCACAATACTGTTGACGCGTTTTTAAAAATAATGTACCATTCGCCAGCAAAAAAAAAATAATTTCCTTCATTTTTGCTTATTTTCGCGACGAAAAATGTGGTACTTTGGGTAATGAAATTTAAAAAACCGTTCAGTATAATTCTGCAAAAAAATTCAGCTACAAATTATAACACATAAGTGTCAAAACTGTGCAGCGAAATTTTGATATGAGTATTAGGTAGCAGTAAAAAAAATATTTTCGAAATCACTGCAAAACTTCGTAACAAGGCCTTAAGCGCTGACCAAAATCTCTCACAATACACACACAAACAACCCCCTCTCTAGGTAAGTTGTTGCATTATTTGACTGTTTATACTTATTCCTTAACCACTTTACACACATTCTAAGGGATCTGCGAATTCCGTGTCGTGATCTAATATAGTTGGTCCGGGATAAAGTGAGCACGTTTGAAGCCCTAGTAACTTGTTCCTATTCATATAATATGTGCTTCCCCATCACTTCTTAATATAAACACATCAACATGTCGTTGGCTTACTTCTAGAGCCTCGTAAGTCCAGACTGACACAATTTTGTGTTCCAGGTGAATTTGGTGCTAATTTTCATGGCACGTCTAGTGTTAAAATCTACCAAATATACTATGGTTTGCTTTCTTCTATGCTCAAATTAAAAAACCTCATACCTATGGTGTAGCATGACTATGAAGATGTTATTTTTTGCTCTCCTGTAAAATTGCTGAAATGGACTTACGAGGTTTTAGAAGTAAGTCAACGACATGGAACAGTCAAAGAGTTTAGATTGTACCGTTTTGAAAATTTAACGTCTTAGTTCACAATAAATAATATTTTGTAGTTATTATTAAAGACAATATGGTCTTTTCAAGTGCTCACTAGGGCGTCATTTCAGGCTTTTCTTGGGAGGGAGGAAATTATTTTAGGCGACAGTGACCGTGTTGAATCTTTTTCATTAATTAAGCATGTATAAATTAGAAACTTTAATGAAACTTCAGTTTTATGTGCTTACGTTACTATTATTTAAATAACAAAATACACGAAACATTTTTATACACTTATCCTTCTAAATCCAGGGGGGGGGGCATTTGCCCCCCTATGCCCCCACCTAAATGACGTCCCTGTGCTGACTTTATCACGAACTACCTATAGCAGTCTGGACTTAAGTTGTTGGGTGCTCGTGTGACAATTGTTGGCCGGCTGTTTGTGTGACACGCCTTGAAGATCTTGTTCAACTAACAATGTAAGATCAACTTTCAAATACTCTCTGTCACGCAAAGTTACCAAGTCCCGGGAGCAAATAACGGTACGTAGTATCAGTATGTTCGGTTGAGTATAGGCCAGTGAATTCTTGCCTGTCGTATAATTTGAGGTGTCTACAGTTTCCCCATGGGGTCTCTTTCAAAGCGGGGGCATAACAACTCAACCATAGCCAGGGGGTAGGGGGGGGGTTGCAAACATCATAATTTTCATCATTGAGAAGGTTCAGTATTGACCATTTTGGACGATAATAGAGATTTGCTTTCATAAAATTACTATAAATTGTGTATTGTATTACTAAGATAAAAAACATGTAAAATTATTGTATGTAAGGAAGTAGATTGCTTCAAGAATTCAGAGGGAGCAATATACCTGTCCCCCCCCCCGAGGGGTTGCGGTTGGCCCAGTGGTTAGAGCACTCGCCTCCCACCAAGGCGATCCGGGTTCGATTCCCGGCGGGGTCGGTCCCCGGATCTTCGCATGTCGCATGTGGGAATCGTGCCGGACGATGCCGCTGGTCGGCGGGTTCTCTCGGTGATCTCCAGTTTCACATACACATTCGTTCCGATGCTCCTTCATACCCACATAATGTCACTCCTCACCAGCGCTAAAGACCTATGTAGAATGTGTCGTTTTGTTAACGGTACCTCTTTGTCTTGAGGACATCCCGGCGCCCGGCCCCCACGGGCGTGGGGAGAGATCACGCCCTACTAGCAGTGGACTTCAGCTAACAGACAGTTGGAACCGCCCAACCTTGGAGGAACTCTGAACTGCGCTTCCGACCATTCCCTAAAAGAGTAGCACAGACTAGCGAGCCCAGGGTCAGCCATCCCAGGATCTTGCCCGCTGTTATGCCCCCGACCACGGCCGTAGAAGAGCAGGTCTGGACACTCGCCTGGAAACTTGACCCCCTTGTTGTTTGGCTGTAGTTCACCAAGTTACCGAGAATATTGTGTTTTATTGGCGCTGCAGTTCGAGCGGTCGGACTCAAACTCCGCCCACGTCCTCCCCACTAAGATAAACAATTTATCAAAACTTAGTTTTAATCAATTTATGAAATATTTCCATCGCTCACAAATTTAAGAAAAGGCTCCAGCAATCTTTATTTACTTTATAAATTTAACAATGGAAAAAAAAGTGGACGGAGTAGAGTCTTACCGCCCGGATTACAGCGCCAAAAAGTACGACATTCTCGGTAACTTGACGAACTACAGCCAAACAACAAGAGGGTCAAGCAAAATACATTGTTAGATAGGTGAGTGTCCAGACCTGTTCTTCTACGACCGTGGTCAGGACTGAGATCATCAGCTCAACTGCCTCTTGGTTCGAGTCAGAGCCAATCTGTAACTCTTAACAGGCTCACAGTGGGCGCTAAAGATCTACAGCAGATGTTGACTGCTGACCAAAACCTCTTCATTCACCTCCCTTTTTTTTGCCCAGTTGTTGTCCCCTGTTTTATATGCCTCACCGTGTATAATTTACAATGTTGATCTCGCTATAGCACCCTGACCAAATCCTCTTCGCTTCACCAGTATAGTCTGTCTCACGTAAGAACTCCACTTTTTGACAGTTGTGTTTACATTCCATTTTACAGCTGTTACCATGTAATAAGCTGTGTATTCCTCTGTCAAGAGTGATTTTTTGCACAAACACACTCAGCTAAATGTCAAACTGTATTGTACATAACCATGAAAAGTATGTTTCTATACAAATTTGAACACAACACATGGTTGTTTTCATAACTTTCAAAAACTGTAATCGTAATGTGAGACAGACTGTACGCTTATGTTGTTGGTTGTGTTGCAGCCGGGGGATGTGCGGTCGCCGGCGAGTGTACTGCGCACACAGCATGCGCACTGCTTGGAGCTGAGCGTGTTGCTGGCGTCACTTCTGATTGGCGCGTGGTACGATGCCTATGTCGTCTCTGGCTACGCCTGCAAGCAGCTGTGTGACGCCGACCTCAGCTCGCAGGACTGCCCGCTCTGGCCCGAGGAACTGCACTCCGACAAGGTCACATACACCATCCCGGTTAAAGGTGTTCAAATACGACAACGTCATAATTTTATATTGATACGAAATAATGTTAGTTTTGTAGGCGATACTAGTGGTTGCAGTTTTCTCTAATGAAACAATTTTAACTGGCGTTGTTTTCTCATAAATGTGCGTCAAAGTCAAATCTGCATGTTCTAATACCATGCAAATAGTAAAAACCAATTGACACACTTAAATGAAATAATTCACAGTGAAATAACATACCATGGGCGTCGTAATAAAACATTTGGAAAGATTCCATGAACTGTTTTCGTATTTTAAAAAAATTACTGAATTTGCAACATTTTTTCTGTACCAGTACTTCTGTGATTTTTAAAAAATTCATATTTTTTAAAATGTTGAATTGTATAGCTCATGAGATATAAGTTCACAATGAACTATTTTGTTTAAGTAGGTTAGTTGGTTTTCACTATTTGCATGGCAGCGTAACAAGCAAATTTTGACTTTGACACCCCGTAATGAGAAAACTATGAGAGCTAATGTTGTTTCGTAAGAGTAGTATGTACTCACAAGTATCGTCTACAAAACTAACAATATTTCATAAAAATATAAAATTATGATTTTATCGCACTTGAACACCCTTAATTAAGTCCTCGCTCTTTAGTTTTACAGTGGTTTCGAAAATATTTTTTTTTAACGCAAATTAATACATATACCAAATATTCGTAACAATTATATATCATCATTTGTATCTTAATTTTTATGTTGCAGTACACCAAATGGCATTTTAAATTTTTGCCTCTGAAATATCACATATTTTGCTGTCAAGATAAGCCAAAGTGAAGCAAAATAATTTTTTGCTAGCAAGCGGTACATTATTTTAAAAAAACACTGTGGCAAAAGTGTGTATTGTAAGACTGAACGCACAAATTTTTTCAAAGCATTTCGTTAAAAGTATTCGAGTTATTTGCAATTGTTTGAAATAAATGAAAGACCATGGCCTTAAATATCACTTTTTATTGGTACCTGCTTTTCTTATACTGTTGCCACGGAATGGAATAAAATACGCACACTTAGAAGTAACAGAGGTCCAAAATGGTACAACATGGTTGCAATTATCCACGTACTATATTTTGAGACAAGTACAATGTATGCACAGCTTTAAAAAAACGGTGGGGGGAAAGAGGGGGGAAGAGATCCGTTATTAAATCTGGCCCAGGGAGTGTAACCCGGATGTTCTCGAAAAGACGAGTGCTATTTTTTTTACCTCCGATAAGCCGTACCAAAAGGAGATATTTTTAAAATTGTTGTTCTGTCAAAAGATACGTAATAGAACCTTGTTTGTGTAAACATTATGAGCATTGTACGTGTACTAGGTGCATAAAGTATTATGATTGCAGTTTCATTTCTTCGTGGGATGCCCATGAAGCAATAGCAAGTGAACCATCACACACCTCTTCCCAGGGCCGCCCAGGGTATTTTAAGGGCAAAATAGTTTTGGGGAATAAGCTTTTACAATATAACAATATAAAATAGCTTTGAATTTTGGATTTGCTGGCCCCTTGCGATTGGGAGCCTAGAGAAATTTGCCCCATTTGTCCCCCCCCATCCTCCTTGTGGACGGTCCTGCCCTTTCCACCTAGGCGAAACGGGTTCAATTCCCGGTAGGGTCGGTCCGCGGATTTTCTCGTGTGGGAATATTGCTGGAAGATGCCGCTGGTTGGCTGGTTTTCTCGGGGTTCTCCCGTTTCCCACGTCTCTCCATTCTGAAGATGTTAAGTGCTGACCAAAATCTTCCAAACCGCTTTCAGTATCCACACCAACACGTCAGTTGAGGCGTGGTTACGGGTATGTCAACATGTTTCTCACCTGCTGGTAGGACGGCAGTTCAACAGCAGTGATGAACTGTGGGGCACTGTGACATCTTGGTTGAGTAGGCAGGTGGCAACTTTCTATGCAGGGGTTATTGGAAAGCTGGTGCACCAGCACAAACGTCTTAATCTGGGTTGTGTGGTGATTATGTTGAAAAGTAACTGAAAGATGCATATACGAAACTTTACTGTAAAATAATTTTACAATTGAAGACCTTGTTGGATGAAGGGGGCATGTCACATTTATGAACTTCTCAGAAACACACAATAAAAATATTTTAGAAGACAAATTTCAAAGGTGTGTTTAAACGTCACAACACTTGTAATTTGTTTGTAGTATTTGTAAAGCAAATCATCAAGATTCAACAAGTTGCATAAGCTTTAAATTGCCCCTTCATCCACCAAACACTTCAATTCATTCCCGGTTTTTTACAAACCATTATACGTTCAAAATAAATAAATAAATAACCCTCGTTCATTGCAATACAAACTTTGCAAGACAATTCCTTGTAAAAAAATAAAATTGTTAAAATAGAGATGGAAGAATACATGAGAGTTTATTTTTGTCTTATCTGTTTAGGAGAAAGAGAAGAAAGAAGAGGTTGAAGAAACACCAAAGTACCAAGTGAAACTGGAGTATGTTTTTGAAAGTCAGTATCTTCTGGAGAGGGAATTGAAGAAGCAACGCAGGATAAAGGAACTCGAGCGCAAGAAAAGGGAAGCGGAAGAAAAAGCCATGGAGGTAGTGCATAAAGGTTCTTTGTAATGGGTCCGCCTACGTGGCTGTTGAACGGCAATACAGCGTGTGTTTATTTTCAAAACTATTATACACATTCCCAGTGTACGAAAATGAGACATTTTAGGGGAGGATTATCAAGTACTTTCAAAACATACCACATTGAAAATACTATCTGTGAATCCTCTAACATGGCAAAATACTGCCCTTTTAGCTCGTAATACACTGCTCAGTAAGATACAAAACAAATTGACAGTTCTATGATGTATTTTTGTACAGATTTTCAGTCAGTAATCAAATAACAGGGTCACTGCATGCCTGTTTAATGCTTCACATATGAGCGTAGGGGGCACTAGGTTTGTATGCCATTCTAGTACTTGTGCTCTTTTACTTCTGTGCCTCTTAACATCTCCATGTAAGTGCACTCTTCATGCATGTGCAAAGACAAGAGTACAGTACTTTACTAGTGGAATACAACTGTGATAAAACACTTGTTGATGGCTTTATTGAAATGTTCGACATGACTACTGCTGTCGAAACTCGTGAAGGGGAACTCGAGGGTAGATACAACACTTAGGTAATTTTAAAGCAGTAATATTTTTTTGGTAAAAAAATATTGCGATAGGATACAATTTTTATTGAACATTTTCAGGTGTTAGTAATGACCTATAACTTTGAAGAAGAAAAAAAAAACGTGAATAATAACTAACAAAATGTAAAAAACCTGTGTGGTGGTCGTCTTCCCCCCCACCCCTCCGAGTTACCATATATAATTGCATTGAATTTTACATTTCTGTGTAAATCCTACCAGTTTTGGAACATAGTGTGATATGACTTCTCATGTTGTACGTAAACTTCTTACTGTGCTGAGGAATAACCTTGTTTCACTCAAAGAAGGGACCGAAATCTGATAAAACGCATGCAAAATATATCTCCTCGAAAAATATTATCTTTCCTGTATTTTATTATACACATGAATACACACAACTTAAAAATATTATTATTTTGTGATAACAACATTAAACGGACAGGGAAGGCGAGATGTGAAGCACATGACTGGAATACTCTATCGAGGATAAAATCTGAACTACTCAACATAATTTGATTAGATTTTTTTTGCTGAGTAAATATTTTACTAGTGGATGTCTGTTTATACAACACCATTTAGTAGTATGCTTTGTTTTCGAGTATAGAATGGAAAATGAGTTTTAGAAAAATAAGGACTTTAGACCACAACATTTGTATAAATCTAAAACTTTTATGTTTATCAATATAATCAGAGCTGTATAGTAATCAAATTAAAAAAAAAAACAGACATCTTATTTTGTAAATAACTTTACTTTCCGAAAACCTCTCATGCAGAGTTTTAGAGGTGTTGAAATTATTTTCAAATCAAAACGAGAGTATTTTTGAAATTCAGTTGTGGTAGACGTCTGTATATTGTTATTTTTTTATATATTTTGTGGGTTCAAGCCCAAATGTTTCTAGAAAGCATTTTAATTTTTTTTGGTTGTACTCTAAACAACGCATACTACTGAGTACTTCTGTATAAATAGACATCTATAATAAAGTATCTTCTCTGCAAAATAATTACTATCAATTATAATGAGTACCGTAAAACGGGGTGAGCAGGAACAGTGGGGTGAACAGGAACGAAAGGTTACAACCAAATTTTTCATAGGAAACCTCCTATTAGAGAAAAGGTTGTTATATTTGCACGTAAGAACTGCTTATAAACGATAGTGTCATTAAAAAAAACATGTTTTACTGACGAGTTGTTGGCGAAAAATGGGTTTGAAATTGAGTTCCTATTCACCCTGCTGTTCCTATTTACCCCATTTTACGATACTTAAGATGTTATCCTTGATAGAATACTCCAGTCTTCTGCTCGCCATCTTACCGTTCCATTCCCCTAAAATGGTGTCAGTTCAACGCCATCAACTTTTAGGGGGGTTTGTCAGGCTTGACCTTCTCCCCCTCCTCCAGTCTTAGTCTCCTCACTACATCATTGTTACAATTTGTTACAAAGTAGAGCTTTACTCATGCTTGGCGCTGACACACAGTGATGACCATCCAAGTAACACTAGCATGAGAATGTAAGTAAACTCATGCGTCGAGTGTTTGTGTTCACCGAGGTTGTTGCTGACTGGAGATGTTGCGCTTGACCAAGGTCGGGAAGTTCAATTACAACAAGGGTGATACCAGCTAGTATATCAGATATCTCATCGCCAGTACACATTAGTCAGTCAGCTGGTGAGCAGTGTTCCAATATCAACTCACGTGAGTCTTTCAACTGTGTACAGGTATAAAAACATCTGTTTCAAGCATAGTTGAGCAGTGGTAAAACAACCACCTTGCGTTCGGGAGGAACCGGGTTTGATCCCCAGTTCCAGTCATTCCTATTTCAGTTGTACAAAATTTTACAAAATCACACCAGTTGAATGCTAAGATAGTTCCTTGAAATGTCCTTGGCCAACTGTCGACACCAAGGCCTTGTACTGTTTGAAGACACATGAAAGAATAAATGAATAAGTAGACTAATTAATAATAAAAAAAATAATTACAAATAAATTAATTGTAATTATAGCACACAAGAAAAAGACAGAACTTCAAGAGATAAACAGTTATTCTCAGTGTTTGAAAGTATGCCACCCATAAATGTCTAAAAGTTTTGGGACATATGACTGGATCACATGGATTTCACATAGAACTGTGAGAATTTTTCCTGGATTCCTACAGTCCGACCAACTTAATTTAGTAGTGCTTTTGCTGACGTCTATTAGTACGTAATTGTGAAAGGACACACCTTGTTGTGGATGCAATACAAGCTGCAATAACCAGCCATATAGTTAAAGTATATTCAGTCCACTGTTGGACCAACAGTTTCTACGTCACATTTTACAACTAAATTTGTGCTCAGTAGTGGTTCACGTATTTTTGTTTTAGCTTTTAACTTGACTCTGTTAAAGGGTGTGTGGTAGGTAAATAAACAAATAAACGTTGAAATCTCCAGTTTATTTCTAAACGTTTTTGAAAGTCAGTATTATAAACTCTAAACCAACAACCGTAGATAATGATATTTGCCAACTATGTGAGCAAACATTTACCCAGAATGATACATTTGTTAAGTGTGATCTCTTTCCGCTGCAGTTAAATGCAAGGCATTTTTAGTGTCGAAGATTGTTCTTTGGAAATTCTTTACTCAAGAAAAATTGGGCTATATACATATATAGGATTGCTGTTTTTATTTTTTTTTTAGCAAATTTGCTTCGAGAAACCTACACTCTTAAACTGATGCTTTTAGCATTGAATTATGTACCTGGTTCTGTTATAGAAGAAGGTGGTGACTGATGATGTGTGCAGGAACGGGAGAGGCCACCTCCAGATGATCTGCGTGGCCTGCGCGTCCACAGCTGGGTGCTGGTACGTGCTGGGCAGCGTGAGGTGGAGCAGCCCTTCGTTGTGGAGCCAAGTACGGGACATAGTTACAGTGTGGATGACGACCACTACCTGGGTGTGGAGAGCGTGTGGAACCATGAGAATTACTGGATCAACCTGAAGGGACCCACAGTACCACTCCTGGTAACTAATGTTTCCCATTGTTTCACTTCATCACTGTGTTCGTTTGTTATGTTATACCAAGGTCACTCTTTAGATAGTTCATCTTACTGAGCTAACAAAACTAAATACAGTCCTATATTTTCAAGGTTAAACGTTGAGAGGTACAGTAAGCATTTGCTTGCGGACATTAGCCAGCTGAAACCTTTCAGTTCAACTGTAATTTTTTTGTTCTTTGCCATAGCTGAATGGTCAAAAACATTGGACAACCTTTAATGGTCCCACCTGCTGTAACCACACCTACCGCAACTTGTCAGCTCCCCTAAATATGGTGGCCGCCTGCAGGGCTTCAGCAAATAAAATTTTATTTGAAAACAACTCAATGTGTGTAAGTTAAGTCTGCTTGAAAATAGCAGTCAAAGAACATTGCACATTTGTATATGTGTTTCAGGTCTTCGACTTATAGGTATTTAAAGCTTATTTCCTCATAGTCGAAAATGGTTGTTTTAGTTGTCTTTTACAGGTATGAACCTATTGGTGAAGAATCCTAAGTAAAAGTATAGGCTTGTATGGCATGCTTTTATCCGTAATATTACATCACTAAATGAGACTGCCCCTTCTGAATGTCTCGTAGAGGTGAGCTATTGATGTGAAAACTACGAACCAGTTCAGTGGCTTGCATCTTTGGCCTAAGGTGAGGTGCAATGTGTGCACTTTTAGACCTCAGACATGCAAAATAAGTCTACCTATGCAGCCACCTTATATCATTCTTCATTGTGTCGATATTCTGTATTGGAGGATTGATTTTGTTTGCTTTCTTATTTTGTTATATAGCGTTCAAAACGTCTCGAGTCATATAGCACTGGTATCTCTTTACCCTGCATCTAGAACCCTTGTAAGTAACAATCGGGATCACACATCACCTGGCAGTTTGCTCAGGAATGCACCATGGTGGTTTGGTGTGTGTAGGCTAAGGACTACCAGCTCGAGGATAGGCAGCTGTGGGAGGCGCTGCGGCCCGGGGCAGAGTCCAGCATAGTACACACCGGCTCCAAGCCTCAGTTCCTGTTGTTGTCACAGCTGCTCGACATGCCACCGTCGTGGAGCGAGCCACTCATACTATCCCCGTCAGGTGCACAATGCCACTACTTGTTGAGCTCTGTATGTTTGCAACATTTGATATGGTAGTGTTTTTCTATCATGTTCATAGGCCTGGCATCGTAGAAAAACATAGCACACTTAGGTGACGGAAGTGTTTGTAATTTAATTACTTTTAAAACTAGAAACGTCTAATTCTGTTACATGCACCTTTCAAGTTATATCATGGAATGTCTGTCTGCATTGAAGTTTTCACACACATATAAAATTTAACTAATACTATCTTAACATGGGAAAGACTTTTTCACTTTTGCTTCACTTAAAAGGGAAGCAGAGTTGTTGTAGAATAACATGCGCTGCACATTTCTTGGACCGCGCGCACACACCTCTCCAATCCCCACTCACCCATTGCACTGATGTGGGCTAGCTGTCTCATTGCGAGTTGAGCGAACTCAGCTAGATGTAGCCTTCAAATTTCAAGATGGTTAGGGAGTATGATAATAGTATGTTCAGGCATTTTCACCATTACAGAATGTGTTCATACCCTTAGAACAACTGCATGTACTTGCAATGACAAACCAGAAGACAGTGAAAAGAATGTGTTTCTAAAAGCAGTGATTTGCCATTGTTCGTACTGTGATCGTGCTGAGCGCAAAACAATCTTCTTGGTGACAGTGTGGCTTTGTTACTTTGCACCTAGATTTTGACTATCATCTTTGATAGCTCTGATTGTGCAGAAAATTGGCCCCAAGATGTGCTGATCTCGTATAAATATCTTACCACCATAATGGTCTTGCAGACCATGCAACAGTTGCTGTCAACATTAACTATGCAAAATGTAAATGCAATTAAAGAAAACTTCACAATGCTACACAGAGGACTGTGTGGTGTGCCACTTGAGGAGAAATCTTCAAACAGCGAAAATTGACACTGCTTGTTATTTTATATAGCACTGAGGGCAATGTCTGGTTAGGTTGTGTTTCATTCAGTGGTCATATGTTAAAACTGAAAAGGTTAGACTTAAAGTTTTTGAAAGTCAGTATACAAAAACTGGGGCTGTAATAGATAACTGTTTTTTCCACTTCCTGTGTGAATATTTTAGCAAAGTGACAATTTTTGTTAGGTGAATCAATGGTACAACATTTTAGCCTCACAAATAATTAATTTTAAAAATTTCACTCAAGAACTTGCCAAATATTATTTTCAGAGGCTGTCTTTTAATGGTTTTTATATTTGTATAGTGTTGAAGAACTTGTCAAGTTAAACAAACATACTTAGTACTTAGCATGCCTTCTTAATACTGCTGCACTCAGTAAGTTCTTGGTTTGCTGCCAATAGAACTGCAAGAGATTTAGTTGGTGTTTGAAATTAAACACTCACAATTGTGAAGGTACTTATAATAAAAGTGCTGCGTTCACTATGAGACTGATAAAGCTTGAGAGAGGTGGTAGGTACAATTGGTGATGTGACATAGTGTTCGCACAGGCTATAAATTGAGAGCCGTGTCTTGTGGTTGCAGTGTATGAGCGCAGGTTCCCTGGCGGCAGTAGCACTCAGCTCTACAAGAAGGCCTGCCTGCAGCGCTGGGCCCCGCACCTTCGCCCCGATGGTCTGGTTGCCGAGCTGACCCGCTACGCAGACTACGCTAGGAAAGAACCGCTCTGGGTACTGCGACGCTACCGCCACCGTCAGGACCTGCTGCAGCACTCGCGGATACACGTTCCCTCTGGAGCCGTTACAGACACTTTCTTGCGTGGACGTCCCGACTTCCTGCTGGGTTTGTTACACGTGGTCTTCTACAATACTACTGCTCATTGTCTTCACGTTGCCATAGTAGTTGCGTATGGTCAGGGTAATTGTTCAGAAAACAATCTGCTGTCCAAATTTTATGTTAGCATACATAATTCAGTATTCAACTTTAAAAACGTAATTTTAGTGAAGTCCTCGAGGTTTACTTTTTTTATCCACTGGAGGCAATAGATATGCCATACGGACAAAACTAAAGTACGCACAAAGAATTTTGCTGCCTTTATGCACAGATCATTAAATTGGCACACATTGTTTTAATTGTATTTATTTTTTATGCGACTTTTAAACTGTGAGTGACC
The DNA here is from genome assembly GCA_003012365.1 of Medauroidea extradentata. NCBI lineage: Eukaryota > Metazoa > Arthropoda > Insecta > Phasmatodea > Phasmatidae > Medauroidea > Medauroidea extradentata. The sequence goes on from PNEQ01074050.1 coordinate 50,410, forward strand.
CTATCATTATATTTTTGGAAAGTATAACGTAGTATCAAATGAATGCTTTTCTGGTTTTCAAAATGGTTTGAGGTCTCCAGACAGAGCAGTCTGGAAAACCTCATGTAGCCATTTTGAGAGGACTCTTCAACACGTTTCTAATAGACTAGCTGAATCATCTAAAACGTGGAAGCGTAGTTTGAAGTGTGTTTTCTTACAATAGATAAAGATATTAAAATAAGGTTAACAGTTTTGTGTAAAACACAACACGTGTTACATGCTACATCACCATGCATTAACTAGGCTATTTGCCAGCATATCATTGAAATTAGCAAATGTCAAGTAAAGTGAACATTAGAAGATTATCTTATGTCTTGTATTATGGTGCTACAGGTTGTAGGCGGTTAGGGATAAAGTGAGCATTTCTGTAAACTGTGCGTAATTTCTGTTTTCGTGCCAATTCATATCTTTCCGCTACATGTAAACATAAACATTGCAACACGAGTTTATATATATAGGCTTTTATACAGTACACTGCTTCGAAACATTGTATCCACAATATATATACACACAAAATTAATAACAGCTATCATTAAGAAGTTATTACACACACACAGACACACACACGCTTACGAGGTTAGATATATGAACTGCATTCACTCTGTTTCCTCCAAAATTATTTGTATACATTTAGTAAATAAAAATAACAAAATGTCAACAAGTTTGCATGCAAACAACTGTATTAAAGTTTAGCTCATAGACACAATATTGTGGCAGTGACGAGCAATGGAAAGTGTCTTAAAAATCTTTGCAAATAGTATCTTAACAGACATCTTAAATGTTAAGTAGGGCTGCACATATATTCAGTCCAATATCATCTCTCATAAAATATACAACTAAACAAAGAATTTTTTTAATGTACACAGATGATGTGATTATTGCGTACAGTAGTTTCCTCCTGTGGTTCTTTATGTCTCATAAGGATGGAGAGCTGCGAAGGCACATGGCGTAGAGGTGAGTTACGTTACTTGCTGTATTTGGATAATGCAGGTAAGGAACTGATCTGGGAATGATTCTTGCCTGCAGGTTACTTCTTGAGGTTTCTTTTTATGGAAGTAGTTTAGTAATGTTGTGTTTTCTACTTTGTTTCTTGATGTATGCTTGATATTTGTACAACTACCGCACCCACTCCACATCTACGAACCTAGCCTATACCACAGTAGTGTGGAGTTGCCTTGCTGGCATTTAACAACTCTCTCTTTCTAATTTCTTCTTCTGTTGACTTGCTTTTACCTGTTGTTCTGTTTTCTGTATGGGACTGATGCTTGGCTAGAAACCTGGACATATGTATTGCTGCATTGAGAAATTTGTTAACTATCCCTATTGGCTAAGAATACAAAAAGTTTGTTTTGCTCCAGGGCTGTAGTCTCGAAACATAAATGCACATGTGATGCAACCTCTCAGTCCAGGTTCCTGGGATTTAAGCACAAAATACTGTACATAATAAAATACACTCAGGTACAATATGATACTGTTCACATTTTAAGCAGATTATAATTGGTGAAAACTACAATGCACAAAAGTGCTTAAAAGATAGATAGTAGTTTTACAAGATAGTCTCCAAAAGGTCAATTACACAGGTAAGTATGAATATCAAAATGTGTATAAAATATTTGGTTCAATGTCACAACTAGAAGAAACAGCCGGCCGCCCGGACTAAAGTCCGTTTTGCTTGAGGATGGCAATTGTACACACTTTACACTGGACAGGTCAGGCCAAAGGGACCATTATGGGATATGAACAGAATTAACTAAAAATTTACGATAATCATTATGGCGGGTACTCCTGAAAAGCCTGGCGAGAGTTGTCAAATAACACCCCGAAACTGGGGTGAAACTGAGTGTAGCCATCCCAGCAGTATGTAGGTAACTGATGCAAATGTGGCCGTCAAAGTACTGTTTGTCACTAGAAGAATCTGGTGGGCCATTTAGCACGCAACATGCAGTAAATGTTCAGAGCTGATAAATACCTCAAATTTTTAGTGCTTATTATGTCCGATCTGATGTCCAATCTTCCAGGAAGGGCAGCAACATATGCTCGGATGTTGAAAATGTCGGATGTTGAGGTGCCTCAGTTCTGCAGGTTCACTGACGTTTCCAAATTGGTTAAACGACCACTTGTGTTGAAGAGTAAGGCACACAGGCGTAGTTTTGCAGTTCAAATAACAAGCATAAGTACATAACCAGAATCAGTTCCATCAATTCAGGTATCGGCCAGGCCCACACATTTCGGCTCCACACCAAACTAGTCTTCATGAAGCTCAACGGAGAACACACGTTGGCACCAACCGACAAAACGATCATAGGGAACCAAGTGGTATAAAAAGCAAACATTGTCGAACAAGGTGACCAATTCCTGAAATTACAAAAACAAAATAACAAAAATAAAATCACACCAACTAAACAGAAATAACGGTAATGAGAGAAACTAACATAAATACAGAAAACCAATGAGCAACACTGAAGATAGCCAAACTAAAGGATGCAGATAGGTGATGAGATGCCACATCCTTACCGTTAATACGTATATTGTTCATTCAGTATAAATGCTTATGGGTCTTCCCTTCCGTTGCTGAAAAAGTGTTGCAGCAAGTTGTGTGTGTTTTTTTTTAATGAAACTACAGTACTGAATGGGTATTAAATTTGTATATTTACAAACAGAACCCACTTTAAAACGTAGTTCCTTGTGTAAAAATTCAGCATACATACTATATTAAAAACATTATTTTCAGGCCCCTTGAAAAGGAAAACTGTCTTTTCAGAAACTACCATGTCTAGATAATACCAAATGGTTTTGCAAATCACAATAATACAAACGTGCGTTGGACCATATTTCCCACAAGTTAAATGATGCGATAATTGCTTAACATTCCGTAAGAAAAAAGCTATTTTGGTAAAACACCACACACTATTAGAGAGTCTTGAACGTAGAGATGACACTGCAATATGTTCTTTGGTCAACGGTACCCGTAGCACCGCATTGATTTTGGGCCTCACACACACAAACACAGGGTATCTTAGGAAACCACCTTAAGAATGGTGTTTATGAGCTTCAGATAAATACGTATTATGTACTTGCTGGCTTGTAGCATTTATTATGTTAATTTTGTGTTGGTGTGTGAGAGGTGCATGATGTATGTGGCAGGACACAGCTACGTTCAAGGACGCGATCAGCTGCAGCATGAGCGCACCTTGACCTTCAGCCCTGATGTCCACCTGGACAACCTATGCGAGGTGCGTCTGGGGCCATATGACGTGTGGGAGTTCTTTGAGGGCCGGGAAGACCGGTTGTACGAGAGGCACGCATCCTTCACTCTTGCTGAGGACGGTCGATCCCGGTCCGTCCTGGTTAGTGTCTAAACCTATCTTAACACGAGGCTGTTGTCTTGCATTGTGGTGCCTTCACACTCATCCATCTTGTAATGTGAGCTGCAAGTTGTTCTCGTTCCGCTATGTGATGTCTGTTATATGTACACTCTCTTAGTGCAGCAGCTTTGTACAGTATTGAAGAGTTATTTTGTGCCTACCAGAGGGAAAAGGAATGCTGCAAAGTCTCGTGTCGACACAGTTCATTTACAAATTTTTGTGTCTTATGGATATTAGAGTCCCATAAGAATTCCATCTTTTGACTGTTCTGAAGACTTATTGTATGTACACATTTCTATAGGAAAATACTCATTTGGGTAAACTGCACAATTTGAGAGCCAGCTGCATGTTTTGTGCAAAAATCACTTTTTGCAGAGGAAAACACTGCGTATTTAATAGAAACAGCAGAAAAAGGAATGCCAACACAACTCTCAAAAAGTGGAATCTTCACATGAAATGGACTATGCTTGAATTCTAAGACAAATTTTAACCCTTCAAATAGAGTACTAATTTAAAAGAAGGATCTGTAAATGTTGACGGTTTAGCTATTTACAAAATAGAAAAAGTATTGTTACTATTATTTTTGGAATACTTTTTTTAATGTATTTTTTACTCTTATTTAGCAGCATTTTATTACATTTTCATTAAACACATTCTTTATAAACAATTAAAATGATTAAACATATTTTACTATTGATAAAAATTTTGTTGTTCATCAGTTAAAAATTTTTGCTCTCTACATGTCCATTTTTTACTTTTGTTGCATAACTTTCATAGATTTTATTGTTTCTAGTATATTTACGATGAAAATAATTTAGCAATTTTTGTGTGACGAATCAATTCTGGCAGTGAACTTTTTTTCATAATAATGTTCACATACCATCTGGTTGCAGTGAACAGAATTCACTTTTTGTGCTGATACTGTTGTACCTAGTGGGTCACAAATGTAATGTAACGTAATATATTGCTTCCTGCCTTTTCGATCAAGGTGCATGGGTTATGTTGGTTTGATAGAAATTCCATTATTAAGATGTAGGGGAAAGTCGTCCAAAATGGGGATGCTAACATATTTTTGCTCACAAAAAAAAAAAAAAAAAAATACCAAGGGAAAAAATTCACATTATTTCTTTTTGTAAAGCAGTTTAAGAACTACCGTAAAAAAATTGTTAGAGCAAAAATTATAATTAAGCGTGGAAAATAAATAATTTATTTCTAAAATTATCATTTGCCCCATTTTGAACAACCAGTTGGACAAAACGGGGTACCCATAATGAATAAGTAGACAAATGCAATAATTTAATAATTAAAATGCATTTATAGGTAAAAATTCAAGCGAAATATGAAAAACACAAAACCATCTTTTGATAAGGCATATAAGAGGGAAAGTATCTTACTCATTTCCATTTTCAAAAAGTTTTGTCACTCTAGGTAGGCCCACTGTAACAATTTATCGAGCACAAAAGTCACGTGTAGAGGTATCATTCCCTTCTTCAGCACTTAAACAGGCTTCATGTGCCCATCCTTGACAACTGCTACACTGAATCCAAGTCTCTTTATCCTTTTAGTGAATAAACAAATCATTACAGAAGATGCAAGCCTCATCCATTTCGTCTTCTTCTTCAGATGACATAGCTGGTTCATCTATCTTCTTTTTCTTAAATTTTTTCCCCTTAGGATTCACAGATTCATCGGTTCTTTTAAAAAGAGCTTTCTTTGGTTTAACACAATTTCTTGTGGTCCTCTCCCGTTCTACTGTTTCCAACTCTGCTTTGTAAGGTGAAGATGTCAATATGATTGTTTTACCTCTCCTCTTGTCATTCTTCATTTTTTTCTTACATTATGTTTCTTGGGGAGGTGGCATTAGTGTTTTAGGTGAAATCGTAAAAGCGGAACCACATGGCTGGGACACTTCCATTCTTGTAGGCCTGGAAGTAGATCGCTGGGACTCCTCCATTGTTGCAGGTCTGGGAGCAGCTGGCTGGGACTCCAATTTTTTAATCCCGGAAGTAGATGTCTGGGACTCCTCCATTGTTGTAGGCCTGGGAGTAGCCAGCTGGGACTCCATTGTTGTAGGCATGGGAGTAGTAGCTGGCTGGGACTCCATTGTTGAAGGGCTGGAAGTAGATAACTGGGGTCCCACCATCGTAGAAGTGCCTGAAAATGTTGATTGCCAGAGTTCTGCTGTCAGTGATGTACCTCCTCTAACTTCTGATATTTCGTGCTGTTCAGAACTGTTATCAAGTGGCTGCTCTGTGGTATCTGATGGTGCAAATAGATGGTCAGGAAATACATCACGGTTAAAGGGATATATTCCTGTTTTTTCAAATCCCTTCACTGCAGTCTGCACAGTAGCTGCTCTAGAAAATGCAGCATTGAACAGTTTCCCTATCTGATATATTGTAACACAGCGTCCAGCGTGATTTAGTAGCCATCTCCTCACCTCTTGTTCATAAAAGGCAGAAAGCGGAGCCATCGAGGGGCTGCAGTCAATGTGTTGTGTGTGGAGGAAAGCACAACAACACAACATTATTTTCTCGAGCAAGATTGATGAGTTCTAAGCTTTTTGCATGGGAACTGTGGCCATCAAGGATCAACAACACTGGCTTTCTAGGATCTGGATTAGAAAAATCTAAAAACCGCCTGAAAAAAACAAGGAAGGTTTCCTTGGTAATCCAGCCACTCTCGTGGTACACTGCGAATGATCCAGCAGGGGCATCTTCCATCAAAAGGGGATTTTCTCTCTTCCTAGGAAACACAAACATAGGGGGCATGAAATTTCCTACAGCATTCATACAAGTTTATGCTGTTACAAGCACCCCTCGTTCGGCTGATGTCAAACTGCCCACTTGTTTTTTACCACGCAACGCAAGGACTTTGGATGGCTTGTTAGGTACTGTCAACAGACCTGTTTCATCGACATTGTAAATGTCGTTGGGTGTGTATTTATGTTTCGTAAACAAGAATTCTAACAAATCAAAGAATTTGTTGACTGCTACACGATTGAAGCCCTTTGCTCTTGCCATTGATGTTTTTTCAGGGTCACGTAAAGCTAGTGCACTGTGGCGTTTTAGAAAACCGTAGAGCCATTCCTTCCCAGCCATTTTTTTTTTCTGTGTTGAAAACATGGGGAATGTGGTTTTTGTCAGCTAACTCAAATGTGAGCGTCCTTAAATCTGTGAGGGTCAGGCCAAACAACCTCTGTTCTAAATATAATATATGCTCAACTAATTCCTTTTCTTGAATATCTGAAAATAGTTTTGTACCTACCTAACTTTTTTTCAGCAGCTGCTTTGAAAGACAACCCCTTCTGGCAAGCCTCTTTAACCTTTCTCTCCAAAGTAGTTTGTGGCTCTCTGTAGGCCTTGGAAGCTTTCCTGTAGCCCATATTTCCCTCTAAAATTTCTTGGATTGCTCCAGCCATGCTTTCATTGGACCAGCTCTGCCTTTCAGTTTTCCTTTCATAGCGTCCCATTGTGACATCTGAAAATAATATGATACTTTTATAGTCAACAATTAGCACACTCATTACGACAAACTACAATTTTCTGTCATAAACATTCATAATTTGTTTTCAAACTGTTATTTTTATCATCTCTGAAAGCCTATTTAATGAATTACTGAACATAATATCATTAATACACCTAAATATTAATAACTGAAAAAACTTTATAAACAATATTGTGTGTCGTTCAAAATGGGGACGTCCCCATTTTGTCCTACCCTAAGCGTCCCCGTTTTACCAGACCATCACACCAGCTAAAAAACATGGCGTATTTTCACTCACGTGAAAGGTAAGTTACCGAATGACATGTCAAAATATTACTGAAATATAGAAGAATCAATGCTGCACTTACCTATATGCAATGTTCATGTGCTGTTTGTTAACATCCAAAACAACACTTACGAAATATTGAAACAATTCCACAAAATAAACTCAAACAACTGCAGAATAGACAAAAGCATTCGCTAGGCGCAACGACTCGCTTCACGCTGCTCTATGGACACTGAAGCTTCGTAGTACGGCGCTCAAACACAGATAGCAGCACTGGACGGCGAGAAACAGAACGTCCCCATATCACCCGCCGTCCCCGTTTTGGACGACTTTCCCCTACTTGGAGGTTGCAGAACACACATGGGATTATAGAAGTAGGCATGGGAGGGGTGGTTGGCAGTCCCCAAGCACTGGTGTCTCGGCCAGCACCCTTGATCTGCGAGATGATAATTTCCAGTAGTCGAATGTCCTGCCCTAGCCTTTTGCCCACATGCTGGCTATATAAGCTAAGATTCCAACATGCAGAACACTTTTACTGTATCTGTCTTAGCTGTGAGTCATAATCATCGAAGCATAGTCTTGCTGGCTAACACGCTTAAACATTATTCAGTCACTCTGTGCTAGAGGATTGTGTACCAACAGGTTGTATGCTTAAATAATAAGAGGAGGACTCAAGGGTGTGCCTGGGAAAGGAGGACACATCCCTTCCAAAAGTTATTTAAGGGAGAATTAATTGTCGTACCCCCTTCCCCCAAATAAAATTATTTAAAAAATTATTTAATAAAAATTTTAATATTTATACCAGCTGTATATTAAAATATTATAAATACTGCTTAAATAGCCTCCATTTTGCATTGTGAAATCAAAGTGTTCTGGGGGAGGACTCTCAGGCACTTCCCAATCCACAATCTTGAGAAAACAATGCTTTAACTCACATTGGCTCAAGGATCATCTTTCCTTGTCAGTGCAAACCAAGGAAGGATTGCATGTAAATGCTTGATCTGTGGAACCCACACTTCACAATTGCAACCTTTAAGCAGCATTGTGTTACAGTTAATCTGGATAGTGTAATCTGGATAATGAATGCATTCGTACTACGTAAATGTATTTTTCCTAATAAAATATTGTAGACCAACGAGTATGACTAACACATGTGCAAAGCAGACTGGTAGGCTGAAAAAATACTTGTCATACATCATTCTCATTAATGCAGACCTCTAAGATGGCCCTTGAGGCAGCTGTGTTGAATTGTTTGGTAGAAGTTATTATTTTATGTTTCTCTAGACTACTAACCGATTGGGGCACTTCCGTTATTAGTTGAACAAGAGAAAAGAGAAGGCACATGGCAGCGTTCACTAACATACAGGTTACATGTCGGCAGTAACTGTGTACATTATTACAAGACCTTCCACCACCAGCATGTCCTAGTCATGATACTGCATGCCCCACTGTAGGGTTTCAGTTTATAAATACAATCTCCCTTCCTTTTTAATCTCAATATTTTTAGCGTGAGTCTAGGCAGGCAAGGAAAGCAATTTTTTCAACATGTGGCAACTGTTAAAATAAATATCCTAATTTTGCTAGATAGTGGTTCATTTAGTTTTGCATAATAGAAGACAAAATAAGAATGAAAAAATAAGGAAATAACTGGAGGTCCAGCCTTTAAGTGAAAAAAGTACTTCAACGAAAGGAGGATTGGGAAACTGATGTATTGCGCATGTCACCACAGAGAATCCCTGGACAAGTGATTTTATATAATCCTGTAGGAAGGATGAGTGTGGAAAGGCTGAGGAAGAGATGGTGAGGCTGGAACAGACCATAAGGCCTAATCCTGGAGTAGCAGAAGAAGAAGAAGAAATTTTTTTTTAAGTGAGCCCTGAAGTATGATGGGAATATAAATAAGGTCCTTGATCTCCACGTTATTGCAGCAAAATAGTATCATTTGGCTGCCACCTGTATCCACTCCGTTCTTCATCTGTCCAGGTTCAAATACCATTACCATCATTTCCTGGTGCAGATGCCTGGTCTGTTCCAAGCAGCCAGACACACTTACACCGAGGTGCCTCTGTGAGCTCCTGTCTCAGGAATGACCGACATGCGTGGATGTTCACTCTCTTACGACCTGCTGACAGGTCCTACTTCATTCTTAACCTGTGTCTGTAGCAGCTGTATGTGTGTGTTGCAATGCCCAGCGGTGGTGCCAAAAGGTATTCTTGTAAGGGAAAGGGGTGAGAGGCAGGATCGTTGACAAAAATTTATTTCTGAGTTTTTTCTATTAAAGTAAGGGGTCCGGGGGTCCTCCCCAAAGAAAATTTGGGTTTTAATGTGCAAATTGGTGCTATTTAAATGGTTTTGTGTCTAAGTATTGAATATACAGCTGGCAAAAATTGTAATATTTTTAAAATATTAAAATTTAAGGTGGGTACGGGGAGGGACAGTGTCCCCGTCACTCTCTGATACCGTCGCCACTGGTGCTCAGCTCAGAAGGGGTTCTCGTGTCAGGTCGTGTCTGTTACAGTGCAAGCATGTTGGATGGTTCTTCTCAAGACAGGGGAAGAGATATTACAGTAGTTGCTTTGTTTATTTTATTATTATTTATTATTAAATACATATTTATCAGATACAGCAACAGCCTTTCAGCCTAAATGTAAAAAAAAAAACCGTACAAACTCAAATAAAACAGATGTAAAAGTATAAACATTTGAGAGAGAGATTGAAGAAAGATAGAGAAAACCTACCTTCGTTTCAAAATGTGTCCTGCCTTGAAGGATGTACCAGTAGGCCTATCTGTCATGGTGTATTTTACTGAAATATACACAGCAACCAGGAATATTTTTTTCTTGAAATAGTAAACAGTTTTAATTAATAATTTAATTTCATAATGAAGATCACTGCTGTTACAAATATCTGTGTTATATCCCTCCTCTCTATTCTATCAGTGGTACATTTTTACTTGTGCCCACTGTATCTGCCACAACTAAAAAGTTGGGACATCACAAACCATGTAGGAATTACAGGTTTTTTTGTTTATATTACAGTAACTGATCACAAACATCCCATTCTCAAGGCATTTTTGCAGACTTAAAGCACGATAATAAGACACTTACAGTGTAGTAATTTCAATAAGCATAATATGATGTGAATATTCAAACACTAGAGGTGAAATTCGAAGGATGTGGGGTCAAGCTGTACAGCTGGATGGGCTGTTCCAGACTTTGACTGAGAAGTTTCACAGGGACGACAGGAAACCTGCTACGAAGGACGTTGCAGCACGAACATTCGCCATCTCGGAAAACACCATCACCCTCACGTACCACATAGCAGAAGACAACTTCACTGCCAACTGGAGGACTTTCAAGAAGCCTCCAGGGTTCATGTTTGGTGAGAGCTTCAGGTTTGAGCCGCATATGACACGCGGCTATCAGGTGATTCCTATTTCATTTTTTTTGGCTGTTTTTAAGCTGTAATGTTAGGAATAATTTTTGTTTTGGACATGGTTACCAACACTACAGAGAGTCAGTCTGCAGAAATTTATAATACTGTCTTATTTTAATCTCCTGTTAAACTCTGCGAGATACTGTGCAATTATAGGTGACAGCCATTTTCATACCAGGTGAACAGCAAAGTAGACATTAAGGGCACGGTGCATTAAAAGAGATGTTGGAAAAGGCAGCAAGGCTACTATTTATTATAAAATTAAGACAGAAATGCACAAGTACTTGCATCTTGCACAAAAAACAAAAAATTTTTTAAAATGTGTCGACAGTACATTTTTTTACATGGTAACTGGTTACAAGGAAATGTGTTATCCATTTGTAAATAGATGGGCATGTTGAAATTGCAGCCTAGACTTTAAACAACTATGTTGAATGTCTTTCATAATGTTTGTTTTGCAATGTGTAGTATGCGCTGCCCATTCTCTGTGAGAGGGACAGTGTGTTTGGCACTGTTTAGGTGGGATTCATAGTCTCAACTTGAGCAAGAACTTCGTCAAAACGGTCTTGTTTCTTAAGGAAACATTTTTGAACTCCAGTTGCATAGTCTGTGTCGGGAGGACAGCTTCATGAAGTCGACGGGCTTGGATGTGTGCTACTTCCGGCTTGACACAGTAAATACTTAAGTGGCCGAAGACACACGAACACATACGACTACACACGAGTTGGAAATAACTTTTGTGATTTATACTTGTTTCACTTGCAGTTCCATCACACATTCTTTTTTAATTAATTTTAATGATGCCAGGGGCATGTTCGCAGCATTACACGCCTCTGGAGATAAAAGTATTTCTGGAAATACTGAAAAGTCATAAGGATGTGACAGAAAATAAGCCAAGCGTAACCGCTTTAAACATATATTTTTAGTAATGGTTGCTGCATCATGAAGATCAGTTATGCTGTAAATTTTTTCCAATTGTAAATTCTGAAATAATTTTTAGCTTTGTTTGAATTGATATAACTATTTTGATATTACGGTACTTTAGGTTAGCGGACTGTTATTGCTGAATGCAAAGACGAATATCCACATGTTTGATTGCTGGTTAGGTTAACGGTACAATATTTCAAAGTATTTTTCAAGTAAATAAATTGGTATGTAGCTAGTTTGTATTAAATAGGAATTTGTGACGTTATACGAGAGCGACTTGACCAAGACGTTGCTTAAGTTACGACTAAGAAACCCACTTGATTTACATTAATATAAAATCACAATATATTTTATTGCAATTTTTTTTCATAACTATACTCAACTGAAGTTGCATCGCCTGCTCAAATAGCCATGGAATCACACTCCGCCATTATCAAAAACTACCTATATTTTCTTTGTTTCTCGTTTTAAGTCGTCTCGCGAGAAAACTTGGCCAAGACATTCTTGTTTGTAGACTTACGAAAAACCTCAACGTCAATGCAACACGACCTTCTCAACCAGTGACTATGCAACAGAAATATCTGCTCTAAAGCCACTAGAAAATATGAGTGTCTTCATTGAAGCATATGTTTAAGAAAGCTCTTAAGAAAGGTTTATGACATTGAATGGGAAGTTGTGACATCATACTAAAGCGACTTTACCAAGACATTGCTTAAGTTACGACTATGAATTCCCATCCTTAATATAACTAGTCATGTACTACTCGCTTAAACAGGAATAAGGCATAAATAATTGTCACTAAGTTTTGAGTCTGAGTTTAGTAAATTTTTATGTAGTGAGTTACATTTTTATTGTAATTAATTCCACGCACCTTATACATTAAAACCATGTTAAAAAGTTTCTGAAGGGTCTGAAAAATTTTAACTTATTTATCAAAACGTCTTAAGACTTACTGTCACTACTAATCTTGTTTCCGTGTCTGTTTCAGGTTCATTTCAAAATGCTAACCGAATTGAATGATATAATATAAACTGGAATAAAATCAATTTGTTTCCCAATTCACAAGGTTGTTACACAAAACAATTTGTTGTATCAAGTCAGACATAAAGTAGCCTGTAAATGGGGATCATACTGAAAGTGCATTGAAAATAAATTCGTATGCTGTTAATTATATTTGTAAGCTGTAGGCAGTGGCGGTGCGTAAGGCCGTGCTCTCGTGCTGTAGCACTGAGTAAAATTTTTCAAAGTTATTGTGTACTTGGTAATTTTATTAAATTTCAGGTAATGTGCCGCAATTTATACTTGTAACCTTTCTTAATAAGAGATCGACTGCTTTGCACTAAGTTTCACAGGCGGACGGAGTTTTCTCAAGTAATTTCGTTCGTGTAAGCCGCCCTTTACTATGGTGTAAACCTAGCTCGGTGCTCCCACTGACTAGCGCACGGCTGTCACTCCCCTTTCCTACCCCCTGTCCTAGCTACTAGTGTAGAGAGATACGGGAACTTCGCCTTTATCAACACCTGCTCCGTGCAATGAGCAGAGTAGCCCTGCTATCTACTGCGCAAGCGCGCGACAGTTACGTCAGCGCGTTGTCAATTATGGCCGCTCGCGTCGCGCACGTGTTTGTACATTGCAGACTGGTAAACAAAGTGATTTTCGGTGTCGCATGGATGTGTAGCTGATTTAGAATAACTTTTATGAATAGTACGTTACTATGTATTATTATTGTAAGTTGCGGGTGTGAGTGACGTGATACTGTGCATAAATAATGAAGTGCCATAGAATATATGTTATTAGTCTTTGACGCAATGGATACATTACCGACGCTTTATGATGGGATAATTTGGTAAGTCGAATTTTACAATACTGATTCATTTTGTGCAAATTCTGTGTTGCTTGATCGTATGTG
>PNEQ01074051.1:0-25432 GCA_003012365.1 Medauroidea extradentata
CTGAACAAAATGTCATATTTCATTGTTTCCCAAAATGCCAAGAATTAAAAAATAGGTACAGTATACTTACTGGACATACCCTTACAGCAGACTTGGTAGCAGCGACGTCACAGGTACGTCTTGGCGGCGACGTTGCAGAGACATCACGACGACGTGACGTCACAAAAAGCGGACATTTGGATGTCTGTGCGACGTTAAGATTATTTTTTCGACGTTTCTGCGGCGTTATTAATATCCCGTTTTGACGTAATGGTGCTGTAGGGTATAAACAGGCAAAAGTAAGAGTAACGTAAACATAATGGTTTTTCCTCTTTAACGCACTTCATATCTGGAGTGAATAAAGTAACATTATTGTTAACAACAAACACGCATTCGGGTAACTTCGGTTCGGCTATCATCGGGAAAGCACAAAATAGCGAGCCCTAGCGACACTCTTGGAACTACATCAAAGGGTACGCCTCTCGATTCTCGCTGTCCCGGCCTTTAGTTAATAGCGTAGGCAACGGTCCGAACAACTAATTCCAGTGAATATGAATGCCTGTGATCTGATAGCAACAGTCTTTAAAGGTCTATTCACACGGTCACAGACAACGCCGGACAGAACGGAAAATGCTCTTTGCCAATCAGAATGCTTGTTTGCCTTTCCATGTTGTTCTCTCGACCCATAAATATGCTACATTTAGTTGGGAGAGTCCACAAGCGAGATAAACACACAAGATGGCAGACTTAAACTATTAGCGCTATAATGTTGCACTTATTACAGCAGAATATTTTGGAACTAAATGAGGCTTCCCTGAAATTACTATATGACAAACATACATATTACATTAAAAATGTGATTTCTGTCCACTTACTAGTTTTTACCGAACTTCATATCTGAACAAATTTATTCAGATGCATATCTCAACTCAAAGCCACGTCCACGTATATTGCAAGCTTTTCCTTCTAAAACACTACACTTGGTTATGGTCATTCTCATGGCCAGCAAAATCATCTACAAACAGCACTGGACTCTGGATAAAATTTGCATTGCCTATGCATGCCATCCGTGCACCATGTATTCATATAATTCAGGGTGGCCACTCACCCGGAAAACCTGAAATTACCAGGGAAATTGTGGCCACCTGGAAATATCGAGGAAATTTCAGGGAATGTTTAGTTCATCTGAGATTTTTCAGGGAATTTTTTTGTCTCATTCATTTTGAGCTTCTGCAAAAATCATAGGATGGAACAAAATGTAGTTTTAAGAGAAAAATAGCAAATTTTATTCAAATAATTACCATCGAGTAGGTATGATTATACTCAATTGTCAAGTTCGTAGTTATTTCTGCTGAATGTTTTGTTAATTTCACTGGCAGTAATATTAGAAAGGACTTGAAATATTTAACTTTATTGGAAAAATGTGTTGGATAAAAAGCCAAAATATTGTTTTCATACTTGCAAAAATCAGGGAATTTTCTTTGTTGCAATGATTGGCCACCCTGATATTGAAAATATTTTCTGGTAACCTATTAAGTTAAAATTTTTCAGTCCCTTCAGAAACTTTTAACAAATTCAATTGCCCATTTCAACTTCAGTTGTGTGTCTGGTACAAGATTCATTCAGATATTTTATGAACAAAATTACAGAGCGTACAAGCTTTCATTAAAAAAAGATGCTATACAGTGTTCCAGTCAAAACCAATTTTGATCATGTCACAGAAAACACAAGTACTTTTCATGTTCACGCCAGGTCTCGCAGCTGGTTTTGTGAGGGTGGAAGGCATGCTGGATCGAAGAATATAGGATGATCAGTTGTGGGTTGTGAAGACTCTGAAAACAACAATGATGCATCTGTGCATTTACACAGTTTCTAAAAATCAACGCTGCACATGTTCTCAGCGAGCAAATGTGTGTACAAGTGAAAGGGAAGTTCTGAGAAGAAAGCAATAAAACATGACTTAGCAGAGATAATTTTTGGTAAAAGCAGATAAAGTAATCAGTTACATGAAATTACAGTAAGTCCTCAATTTACGCCGGGGAAAAAGTAATCAGTTACATGAAATTACAGTAAGTCCTCAATTTACACCGGGGAAGTTGGCAGACATAGTACGTGCCACTGAGGAACAATGAAATGACAGCGAAACACATCTACTACTTGACCACGACAACTAGTCCTGACATGAGTTCATGGCACATGGTCAGTGGAGAGACAGTGGCGAATACAGTACCGGCTGTCTGTGCCACAGTAGTATGGCTAATGCTGTGGTGCGCCACACCAGTTGCGCATGGCGGTCAAGGACAGCACAGTGGTAGTTCGCTTTTCTCCCGCAGGACTACTTGTTGTGGTTGAGTAGTAACTACTTACCAGCTTTTCGGCATATCTATTTAACCATCGGCTTCAGTACGTTAATCAACTGCAACATTTAACCATGTAGACAAGTCATAAGATTTATGCGTTTGTAAACGTGTTGTTATTACTTTCATAAAAACTGTGATGCGGCAGCTTGTACAGGATGCATATTTTCATTAAAAATGATCACTTAAGTCCTGCACCATGCCAATTTTCGTAACCTTGCATGCTAGCTCGAGCTAGGGGAAGAGGGTCTGGAGGGAGGGCAACAAGCCAGCAGCTTGCCTCCCTTCCTCTCCATCACGCAAGCAGGAAGTAGCACCAGTGGTGGCAATCACTTGCTGCTCCATGCGCACTGTTTGGCAGCTCGTAACGCACTTGGTTTTCCTCCCTGTACAGTAACTTGTCAAATTCTGTACTCCTGCTTAAATATGGTTAGCAATCCAGAGGATAAGCTGAACTTTCTCTCTATGCCTAAAGCTTCATGAAAGGACACTTATTTCTCTAAGCACGTAGGGTCTGACACAGGTGTCCTATCCACACGTTTTTGACTGAACTAACTAAGTATAGCAACATCTGTAATGTATCACAAGCCTTCTCAATAGGCAACCTGCTGGCCAGATGCAACCCGCAGAGAGATTTGTATTTGTACAGTATGTTAAATTATGAAGAAGTTAGATTAAATAATTTAATATTAGATCTTTAATTTACAACCCCCCCGAATCTATGGTTATTTATAAAATTAACAAAAGTGGCCCTAAGGTAAAGTAAATAGATAAGACCCTCCCTCCCATACGAAGGTTGCAGCTTGTATCATTCTGTCAGTTGGCATGCTTGAAGCTGCTGTGCCACCTCCACGTGTTTCACGAGTTGTTAAAAGTCATGCCTCGGCTAGCAGCGAAGATGAAGGAATTTTGACAACACTTTTTAACATGCAAAAGGGAAAGTAAAACAGAGTCTACCAAAAAATATGGGTAGGCAGCTCAGCAGTGATGATATCCTTCACGTGCGAGCTAGAAGCAATTGTACAAGATAACATGCAACCTTGTTTGCCACATGTGTGGAGTAGGTCTGGGCAAAGGTGGAAAGAAGTGGATTTGACTGGCAGCTGAGCTGCATCCTGTTTTGCTATGAAGAAGTGGGGTTACAGTATATAGCACAGGCAAGGAGGAAACATGGGATAAGAAGATCCAACTTGGAGGGGGATCAAATGAATCACAATTTGTCTTATGGAGACATAACCGCTGCTTTAGTCCCACTTCATGTGTGCCATATTTGTTTTTCACTAGTTCTCTTTTTCTGTCATAGGTACCAACCTCACACACCCAAAATCTCAAACATTAACAAACTTGACACAATTTAAATTCTAAACAGAATTAAATCACTTAACACTTTACTTATGTCAACAGATGTCTTGTCTGTATTGAAACGTCGCAAAACAATTTTCATTAAGAACATAGTGTTTTTTTTGTAACTAAACTGAAGATAAATTCGGCAATTTGGAAGCAGTGAACTGATACCGTACTACAGATATGTCAATAGTACAAATAGTACAATATAGTTAACAGTGGCACGTCTAAAACTCTGTTCGCACAGTCACACAGCAACTGATGAGCCATACTTGCTCTTCGGAGGGAAAGAAAGGGTAAACAGCTGTCATGGTAGCCTACGTGGGCGGGCAGGTGCGCAGTAAGCAGGCAGCGTCTGTCATAGCATATGATAAGATAGGGAGACAAGCATGTTACCTTACACTAACTACCCAGAATAAATAACGTATAAAACTACTATATAGTCTTTGATTTATGTACAGTGTTTTTTAAACCAAAGAGGCGCAGGGAACGTAGTAAATTACGTTATTCTGAATCGGCGACCATTTGAAATAAAATATAGAAACTCCAACTTTCGTGACATTATTCTGAAACGCAAAGTGGTATGACATAAATTGAGGACTTACCTTACTGCTATTTTTTGTCTGCCAAGAAACTTTTTCCCTGTGAAACAGAGACTGTACTGTACTTTCTTGAGCCAAATATTTTCATTATACCGTAATTTACTCGTGTATAGCACTCACTTTTATTCCAAAACAACTGATAAAAATTCAGGGGTGCGTACTATATACGGAAAATAGAAAAATATATGTGAAAGAAAGGTCAGTGGTCTGTTGAGTGGAGGTGGCGAGAAGGGGGGAAGGTGAGAAGGCGAAGTTAAAGCCGTAAATTGACAGGGGTCAAGAGTAGGAAGCAGAGAAAAAAAAGGTCGGCGGCCGGTCGCGAAGGAGGGGGGGGGGGGAGTAAGAAGCAGAAGTTATAGTGGTAAACCGATGGGTGTCAACTGTGGGAGGCAGAGAGACAACGTTCTCACGGCCAGGTTGCTCTATCATTACTCCTCTTCCTTTTCTTTTTCTCCCCCTTTTCCTCTTGCCTTGCTCTGTGGTAACCGTCGCTGCTAAAACCCTTAAAAGTTAATTTTGAGGTCTCATAATATGAAATCGATCTGGGGAAGAAAGAAAGAAAAAAGCATCATTGTTCTCCTATTTTCCCCTTCCCCATCCCGCACCATTGTAAGATATTTGACGGCGGCTCGTGACCAGCTATCTTTTCATGGGAAAGGAAGGAAGAAAAAAATAGTGTCATTTTTTTTTCCTTCCCCACCCCCTCAAACACACCAGGAGAGATAAAAAGAAGGCAACCTTGCTGCTGTCACAGAATGTTATCTTACGGGTGAGGGTATCTGAATGGTTTAGTGGAGGAGGGGGGGACATGCTGGAAGTGGCTGGCACAGCAGAGCAAGGCACACACGCAGGGTTGCCAACCGTACGGAAATTTTCGTACATGTACGGAATTTTAACGATTTAATTTGGCATGTACGGAAATTTTTTAACTGTACGGTCCGTACGCAAATAGTAGGGAATTTTTGCTATATGTACGGAAATTTTAATGATGCAAATTTCGCAGTGTAGAATTTCGGTGCACTGTCGAATGTTGTAATGCGTGACCATTCCTTAAATTTTTATAAAGTTTCCTTTTCTAATGTGAAATTATGGTGCGTGTGTGATTGTGGTAAAATGAAGAGAACAGTGCTTTGATTATTAGCACAAGTTGTTGGCTATTGAAACCATGTGATCAAAATAAAAAATCGTGTTTGTTTGATAGTTCATACAATCGTTGAGGTGGCCTTCGAACGTAGCTAAGTACCGTAACCATTCACTACATCTACACTAACTGGTACAAAATTTAATATCCAAACACTGTATATAGAAAATATTGTCTTCATTTACTTTGTTTGGTTTTGTGTTAAAACTATTTTGCATTTTGATTTAAAGGGAGACGTACCTTTGCGAGTAAACCTGTAGTAAGAACTATGATTTTAGAAGTAGTACGTTTGTAGTTCATCACAAATTAATTTGTATTTTAATAACTTTCAAAGGGAATAAACACCGGCATGTAATACGTGACATTAACAATAGATTTTTAAATTAATTTTACGTACTTTTAAAACTGTACGGAAATTTTTTCATCTGAGTACGGAAATTTGAAACAGAGTTGTTGGCAACCCTGCACACACGTGCGAGGCGAGGGCTGGCAGACAGCAAGCAACCTGGGCAGAGAGACAAGCCACCCCACCCCTCCTGGCTCGCCACCACCTTCTCTGCCTTCACACACTTACCTCCCTCCTTCCTTCCTTGACCCCTCCATCATAGCGTCCCTCGTGCTGTTTCATCGCTCGCTCGGCTCATCCTCCCATGTTTTTTTTTACATACTAGCGAGGCACTAAAAAATTTTTTCCCCTGTAACTTGTTGCAAAAATCGTGGTGCACACTATACACGAGGGCGCACTATACACGAGTATATATGTACTTGGTGCTGAACAATGATCCCGTTATAAATGTGTCATGAGTCAGTCCGTGCCGAAAGCAGTAACTATGGAGTCGAGATATTTGATGTGAACAGTAGCAAATATGAATATGTACAAACCACTGTAGCTAGTCCTGCATGCAAAATGTATGTCCTGTATACCACCAGCTTGTATGTATTCTCAATTTACTGTGGTCTGAAATGTCTTCAGTTTCATGCCTACTGGTTTGCGATGGTGACAATAGTTTACAAACTAACCATAACACGCACATTTGTACAATATGCTCCAGCAGATGAGGTACAGCGACTACATTTTCAAAAATTATCACGGTATGAGTGTAATTGAAAACCAAACACACTCTTCATGCAGCACATAATAAATTAATTTCATAAACCTAAAGTGTATTTCTTAAAAATCTAAAAAATTACAACACACCCAATGAATCAATAGAAAGTTTAACAGGCAGCACGTCTCAACTACAGCATATAATCCAAAAATCACACGATAATTTTCAATATGAAAATACCATAATACACTACAAATTTCATTATATACAGTTTACTTCTTTACTGCAAAAATTTTGTAATTATTTGCATTTAACTTACTTCTTTTTACATCACATCAAGTTGTGACTTGCATTATTTTTACAGAAAAAACAGACAGTATCAAAATGCATAATTTATTTTCTGTGAAGGATGCATATGCCAAAGTAGCATTACGTACCTAATTTATAGAGGATCAAAACAACATACAGTATTCTGAGATAAAAGGTTTAATAACAAAACAGTATCGGAACAATTATCAAGCTAGTCTTTAAAAACACATATATTATGGACAGTAATATATACAATCTGAAAAAAAAAATTGGCAAGTGCTCTAAGTGGGAAAAGAGTCCTTATAAAATATAACAGAAAATTAGAAACATCTCAAGATAAAGGAATATTTGTACCATAAATAACATAACGTAACTCAGTAAATACATATAAACATTTCTCACACGGTGTAACACATAATTAAGCTGCAAGGATGGAGTTCAACTCTTACCACAAACACCAATTTCATTAAAAATGAATTTCATTAGTTGTTTGACTAGGTATTAGTAAAAACAAGCCCTACTTATTGTTTATCAGTGTTACCCTTGTTACACAGCATGACTTTGACATTGACACTGACTGACATGTAAGGCAGCACAATATGTTTTCCAAATACATACTTTACATGCAAATGCTCATAAATCTGAATCTACAGTACAAGCTCAATTCTTACTCTACTGTATATCTCTGCACTAAGTGCAAAATTAACGTGAATGAAATCATTATGTACTCTTGAGTATTATTGTACAGTCAACTTCCAATTATCCACAATAATCACAGGAACTCGCACAGTATGTCCAGTCCACCACTTTTAAATGAAACACACCTTCTGTGTAATATTTTTTTGTCGTAAACTATAAACCCTAATGTGTGGACGTATAAATAGTAGCAAACACCAGAATTTGCAACTATGTACATTCAATGTTGCACAAACACAGTCACAATGTTTTCACAACTACAATACCTTTCTGATTCCCAGTGGTTGTCTGGGCACTTAAAAATAACACGTGGTTGAAACCTGAAAACAAAATCCTACCAAATTTGGCAAAAAGTATTAAATCTTTCTCTATTACAAACACCTATTTAGTTAAAGAACTTAAATAGAGAAAAGTGGATGTAGCCAAATGAATAGCTAATTCATTATTTTTGAACTCATTCACATAAGAATTTCACATTGATGTCTACATATACTGTGTTTCCACAATTACAAGCTGCAGATTTATTTACTAAATTTTAGGCGTAAAGAGTGAGGGTGCAGTTTATATTAGGAAAAAACTTATTTTGGAATTTTTTAAAATTAAGCTAAAATTATAGTTAACAAAATAAAATGCATCCAAGTCACATTTTTATCATAAGCAGTTTATTTGCTGTCACAAATATAACAAACTACATTTCACATTTTTTAAAGCATGACTAAATGGCAGCTGTGATGTTGAACACGGAGATCGAAATATAAAGCAAACAACTTGCAACGCGCATGACTGTTTACACATGTGGATTAACGTAAACATGCTTTCAGCACAAACAAATGGCAATTACAAAAACTAAACAGAATAAAAAATGTGGCAAAAATATTGACTTATACGAATTATCTTTGCACAACGAAACAATAGTTTCATACTGCACCGTGCTAAAGTAAACACTACTGCAACTGTAGTCACTAAAACATTAAAGATTTATACATATTTGCCCCTTTAAACCTCTCATAGAATAATTACAATTGTTCAACTCGTCCCTCTGTTTCCACCAACACTACACCATTTTTTCATTGTGACTACAACAAGATGGCGCCGAGTGAGGTAGGTACATGCTTAAAATGAGAAGAAAAATATAAAATTATTTGTAATAACAAGTGCGGTAAATGCAACAAAATTGTTAGGAACGGAGTTCTATGCGACCTTTGTGACTTTGGGTTTAATTTATTAAGTGTTGTTATTTTAATGAGGGGATGCTTCAGAACTGAGTGTGACTGGTATTGTGCCTAGTGCAAGGAAAAATCGTAGAGCAAAGCTGGTGGACAAAACAAAACTGTGTGTGAAAAATACAACTTATTAACAAATTGGAAGATGAAATCGCATCTCTTAAAGAAATTATCTCAGTTCTTCAAGATGACTTAAAGAAAGCTAAAGATGCTAGAAGGGAACAAGAAGCAAACAAAATAGAAGAACAAGTAAAACAGAAGCACAGCTACACCAAGCGATCGTACGACTCCTCACAAACGTGGATGGAAGCAGTTTAAAAACAAGCTGCGCAAAATTAACAATCACCATCTCCGAGCTTCCGAATACCACTTCAAAACAGGTTCTCTGTCCTAAGAAATGAAATGCAGCTGAACACAAACCACAAAACAGAAACAAGAAGCATAGGAACGAATCTCAACAAGTCAACGACTAATGGTTGTCCTAAGGAGGGAAACTCAGAAGCCAGTAAAAAAAAAACAACTAGATTCCATAGTGGATGAACATTTAGGTGTAGAGCACTAATCACTGTTTTATTTTTACCTTCATTACTACATTTGTAAGTTTTTGTTTAACTTATCTGATGAGGTAGTGATGACTGCTGAATGAAGCATGATAATTTTTCGAAGAGAGTTTAACGTCACTAAAGGAAGGATTGGTATTTGTTAAGCAAGAGATGACGAAATTAACAACGGCAAATGAAGCACTAAAAGCAAAGGTTGCCACCTTTGAAAACAACAGTGAACAAATGAAATGTGAAGCGTCTAAATTGAAAGCTGAAAATGAGAGTTTAAAACAGTACACACGCATAAACAATCTAGAAATCCATGGCGTTCCCGTTGTAAAAAATGAGAACACAACTGAAATCATTGAACATCTTGGCCTTGCACTTAATGTCCAAATCAGTCCCGCAGATATTGACATATGCCACAGACTTCCATATTCAAAGACTGAGCTTCCACAACCACTCCTAGTCAAATTCTGCAACAGAAGCAAGAAGAACGAACTACTCATCGTAAAAAAGACAAGAAGAGAACAGTTAAGGTTAGTGGATCTCGGCAAAAATGCGCCGACACGGCCTGTATACATCAATGAACGCTTGACCGGAGTCAACAAGACCCTGTTTAGGTAAGCCCGAGAATTGAAAAAATCAGGATACAAGTTCGCATGGACGAGGGACTGCAAAATCTACGTGTGTCAAAATGAAAATACAAGCGTAAATAGGATACAAATGGAGGAAGATATTAAGAGACTGAAACTCCACAGCCAAAATGTCAACAACTGAAGGTGGTAAAGATGACCATGGTGTATTCTCACTGGCAAATGTAAATGTGAGTGAAAACAGGTATGAGACCCTAAATGATTATAACTTAGCCTCGCAACCCTCCTAACTGTTTGTAACAGATTTTAATCAGAACAACTCCCTGAAGGTGCTCTACCTAAATGCCAGAACTCTGATAAATAAAATAGATGACATAGAACTAATTATAAATCGTATTCAATCTGTAGATTTGATATGTATAGCTGAAACATAGATATAGTTTAATGAATGTCAGTTCTATAATTTTAAAAATTTTAATAGTATATATGCCTGTTGTAACAAAATAGAGGGAGGCTGTGCACTCTTTGTTAAGAATTCGTGGAATTTCAATGTTACAGCCAAAACTGAAGACTTTCATAGTATTGTTACCACTGAACTCAATAAACCCCACTTTCCTAAACTAAACATTACAGCCATATACACTCCATCACGAGCACATAGTCATTTGTTTTTAAAATCCTTAGAAAACTATCTCCTTTCTATAAAGAATAAGGCTAGCCTAATTGTAGAAGATTTCAACATAGACAAACTAAAAACAGATGACCTTTCAGAAACCTACAAACAACTATATGTTTCCCTAGACTATAACTAATGTAACAATTTATACCCAACCAGAGTTACTGATTCGAGTGAAACCCTTACAGACCATAAACTATTTAAAGGTCTACAATATGACATGTTAGTATCAAATATATACAGTGATTGAAGTGATCATAGAATGCTTGTAACAAAAATATCCAAAATACACCCAACTCTCGCAACTAGGCGCAACAGATAAAATTCTCACATCTCACAACACACCTCAAAAGATAGCGTAAATTGGAATATTACAACCAATAAAATCAATCTTAAAATACTCGAAAATGAAGTAAAATAATCACAACTGATTTAAAACCAAACACAAACTGTACCTATGACAAATTTGTTGAAAGTATATCAAATGCACTGGAAAGCCATACAATTCAAGGAAATAGTTACCGCTACAAGTCAGGAAACACAAAACAAATATGGACACAGTGGATTACTGGTGAAATCATTAGCTGATACATTACGTGTAAAAATAAACAATAACCCAGACAAAATAATACTCAAGAAAGAGTACAGACTTTGCAGAAATAATATAACAAACCTAAAAAACACAAATAAAAAAAAATTACGAAAGTCATTTTGATAAAGCAAAACATAACAGTAAGAAACAATGGGAAATAATAAAAGAGCTGTTACAGGGTAAAAATGACAAAGAAGAGAAAACATGTGACTGTTTAAACTTAAACAACAGCCTCATTACAGACCCTAAGGAAATTTGTAACATTTTCAAACAATACTTTGTAAACATAACCCTAAACAGTAAAATTCTCAGTTCAAATGATGTAAGTTATCAAGACAGCAATGCTAATACACACTCAATTGTCTTAGTTCCCACAAATCCTGAAGAAGTAAATAAAATAATAAAGTATCAAAAAATAAACAAAACATCACCAAAAATATTGAAACATTCTGCAGGCCACATAAGTGCTTACATTTCTGAAGTACAGTATAATAAATATGTCATTCAAAGGAGTTTTCACCGACAAACTTAAAATAGCCAAAGTCATATCGATATTTAAGAAAGGAGTAACACAACCCAAAAAATTACAGACCGATATAAATACTCCCCACTGTTTCCAAATTATTTGAGACTGCAATGAAAATCAGACTACTGGACTTTCTTGACAAACAAGTTCTTTTTACAAATAGACAATATGGCTTCAGAAATGGAATGAGTACAGAAACAGCAGTAATAGATTTTATACAAAAAATACAAAATGCCGTGGATGATGATAAAATAGTTACTTGCAAAAAGCTTTTGATATGACTGACCATAGAATTTTGCTACAAAAATTAGAAAAAGTAGGGGTCAGAAGTACAGCTTGGAACTGGCTCCATAGTTACCTAAAAAAATAAAACTCAATATGTTTGCATTGGAAACAGCTCAAGTTTTACGCGCACATAGGCCCCTATTTTTATTCCAAAAGTTTGACTTTAAAAAAAAAAAGGGAAGCCTATGTGCACAGTTATGAATTTTTTTTTTTTTTTCAGAAAAATTTAAAATTTGTCAGCATTAGGTATGTTTTAACGCTGTACTATTTCTATTTACGTTCTCTGTACGAAAGGAAAATAAATTAAGTTATAAAGTATCACCCAATCCTAAAATTATTTTTTTAAATATAAAAAAATCTCAAATTTGGTAGCACATAAAATGGTTCATTGTTTTACTGTAACTTAATTTATACAAACAAATTCAACAGGTAAGAAAAACACATCACTTCAGTGTATCAAAAACGTAAACAATCAGCTGTTGAAGAGCACGGGTTGGATGGGCCACATGCCGCCAGACTGTGCGGTGTCGAGTTAGGCCGGCCGCCCCGTGCCGTATAACGAGCCACACGTTAGTTATCAAATGTAAACATGTCTGCATGGCTTCCGGCCAAATTAATATGTTTCAAAAAACCGTAAATATATCTTGCTGAATACCGTATTCGCCCATTAACCACTCGCACCCCTTTTTTTCAATTACAAGTTTGAAAAAAAAATTTAAAAAAAGAAAATTTAAACTTTTCATTGCAGACTTCAGATAGTCGCTGGCAAACTAATTTGCGGCTAAACTTAGCAGAATGTTAAACGTGTGTCTTAGCCGTAGCGAATGTACAAAATGTATGATGTTCCAAATGTTTTATGACGTGTTACACATATTTATTACCACCACTCTGAACAGTCTGAACACACAGCAGTAATCTGAATGCACAAACAATTAGCAACTTGCCAACGAAATGCGAAACGAGTCCAAAAACCATCAAAATGAAGAATTAGTAGTATAAACTGTAATACAAACATCATTACATCGTACGAGAGCCCACATGAAGCAAAATAAAATTACAGGCATTATCCAGCCTAAGTAGATCAAAACGTTTAGTCACAGCGAACTGTTGACGTTGCTACGATATCCTGAAACTTGTTTTTCATTTTGCGCCAATCTCTAATACACGATGCTGTGATGTATTTATGACGTACTGTGCAATTTCTTCGACAATACTGATTAATTGCTTTGTGTTTATTCTTCCATGCAAAATCAGTGTCTAAAGTTTGTTAAACCGTGTTTCAGAAGTAAACCAGCAATAAATTTCTTCTGCTTCCTTATTACTTTTAGCTTCTTACTCACTGTAAACGAACACAATCTTCGTTTTGACACTTTGATTTCTCAAAGAACTATCAAAATACTAACATACCGAGTCACTACAAAAACACTTATTTGCTACGCGCCAAGAACAATGCTGCCTAAACAAGTGACTAGTTATCGATCGCGCCTCCAGCAGTCAGCATTCCTCCGCCTGAATGGCTGTGTGCATGTGTGCCTAGTCTACCACGCTGTTGGCAAGTCTCCTCGCACGCCAGTTACCTACCCACGTAACACGCGGACTTCAAATACTAATTATCCATGTAAGCTGCACACCCCCATTTTTGTAATCCAAATTTTGGGAAGGAAAAAAAGCTGCGTGGGATACACGGGCGAATACGGTACACAAAATATTCATATGACGGTGCGCGGTACATGGTTGCCCGACATCAGCATTCTCATATGTGATATTTTAGCTTTCCCAAATTTGAGTTTCAAAACTTAGGAGGGACCTATGTGCGCGGGGGGCAAAAGTGCACGTAAATACGGTAATTAAAAGTGGAGTACCTCAGGGATCTATACTTGGACCGTTCCTATTCCTGATCTATATAAACGTCTTCGCAGCATGTAAGTTCAAAGGCACAGTAACAATGTACGCAGATGATACTAGTCTAATGTACATTGATGACAATATTGACAACATTATAACAGAAATGCAACATGACATCAATATTTTAATGAATTGGCTCAGAAAGAACAAAATGATTATAAACCAGACAAAGACAAATTACCTGGCAATGTGCAAACATAATGTAAAAATTAATCATACCAAAAAAATACAAGTACTAAATAAGACTATAATTAAGAAGCAGACACTATAAAATTTTAGGGCTTACAATTGATAAAAATTTAAGCTGCACAAACTATGTCGGAAATTTAGCAGTCAAGATAGCACCAATAGTAGGAATACTAGGGCGAATAAATCATAATGTATCTAGATCATGTCTAAAACAAATATACAGTTCACTAATGCACTCGCACCTCACCTACCTAAATACAATATGGACCCAATGCAATGCACATAACCTAAAGCCACTACAAGTATTACAGAAAAGGGAAATCAAAATAATATTCAACTTACCTTATATCACACCTACCAGAGAACTATTTCTTAAAACACAGATACTCCCTATCATTATGATTTCAGAAATGAGCTCTCTTATATTTATAAAGAAAATAACAGAGAATTTAATGAAAAGCCAAACACATATCACAACCAGATCAGAGATCCATTGCCATTGCTATAATACAGGAGGGAAAAACCACCTAGACCTAGCAGCCTAAAAGTCCACCAAATATGGACTTAGGTCCTTTTCATACAGTGAATACAAAAAATTTAACAAACTTCCCCTGACATACAATGCATAAGGAGTATTCATTGTTTTAAAAAGACGTTAAAAAACTATTTGTGAGAACCATACAAACATCATTAACCAAATACAGCTAAAACTTGTGACTCCTTTTGTGTAACCAGTCTCTGTGTAAAGAGCTGAGCTCTAATAAGCAGGTGTAAAGGACGAAATAATACAAGTAACTCTACAAAGATTACCACATGGTTGTACATTTAGAAATTTATTAGAAGCTGATGTTATATATAACTATATTAATTGTCACATCTGTTCCTTTCCTATAAGATATGTTAAACCTATATGTAGTATTAATGTTTGCTGAATTGTATGCCATATTTTAGGTGTTACACATATCTTATGTATACAAAAGGATTCTTGTAAATAACTATGAGGTGTACTGCAGATAAGAATGTCCTATTTATAAGTACTGACTACTGTAACCGCTATTGCTAAAGTTGTGCTTGCAAGTAGAATAAAAAAAAAAAACCGCTTGCAGACGATAGTTCAACATCAGTCATTACATAGTTCCCTTCTTATAGTATGACCTAAGTTTCAAGGTTATGTTACCCACATATGTTTTAAGCAATGTTGTATGCCTTGTTGTAGAATGATGTCTGTATTGCTGCTTTGGTTTGTAACTGCAGAAATGCATATTTTATTTTATAATGTTTAATTGTAACTGCTAAATCCCAACCAAACCTTCTTCCCCCCCTTACAAAAACCCATAGCACCCCTCCAGCACCCCCTCCCCGCCAAAAATCCATCTAGCAGATATTCTGTACAGTTTCTGTTACGAGCCTATAGGCAGTTCGGAATAAAGTGAGCACTCGAAAAAGCCCTGCGAAAGATCTATTTCCAACCAATTCGTATCTTTCCGCGTGTAACGGCTAACGACGGGAAAAGTCTAGCCTCCTGGGACACGTCACTTTATGTTTGCGCGTGTAAGATAAATTGTTCAGTCGATAGGTACCTATATTGTTTGATAAAAAAAGAAGTTTATTAATTATATAAAATACAATTATATAGCTGTCGGTTGATTTTGTTTCAGTATTGTTGTATTTAAATACGAATAAACACGGAACTATGTTGTGTTATTTCGTTGCCAACCATACAAGCAGTAAGGTGACTATCGGTAATGTTGAATTATATGTAGTAACAGCTAGTGATATTTTTCAAAGGTTAAATATTTAGTGTTCACTTTATTCCGAACGACCTTTTAAATCAATAAAATAAAAAAATAAAAATAAAACAAAAATCAATTATAAAAAACCTATTCTTGCACTGTCAAGTGTAATGTCCCCCTGCACCGAATTACTACAAATCTAGCTATAGTGTGGTTTTTTACATACTAATGTTATTGTAAAACAGCATTTTTAATGAACGTATATAATGAAATTAGATGTCGCAAGCCAATGGACATGCGTTCAAATTTATATACATACAAACAAGAATTTTTTTTATTTCTAAAATTCTCGTAAAAAGCCCTATATTTTATATTTTTTTTAATACAAAAAATTGCGGTTTTGTATTTTTATAACTGTAATCATCACTGTAAGAAATTGTTTGGACCTGTACCACACATGTGTACGAGTGTTGAAAATGTGAATTCGGCAAAAAAATTTCCCATACATTTATGGTACGTATTCCATTGAAGTATACAAAAAAGTAGCACATATAGGGAAAATGCAAACTTTGTATGGGAATGAAACAATATTATATGGAAAAGTTCCCATTACACGTATGTGTTAATTACTTCCATTTCATGTATAGGAAATTAACCAAATTATTTTTTACTGTGACAGCCCGCAACATTAATTTCATTTCAGTGATAATTATTTAACTACAGTAATTCAATATGTTTTCGCTGAGATATTGTCCCGTAACATCCAAATTTTGACATTGACATTCAGTTGAAGGAAAACTATGCAAACTGAAATATTGTTCTTGAGAGGATAATATAGTCACTTACATATACAAAACTAAAGCTATTTTGTACAAATTAAATTTTAGAATTTTTTACACTTCAACGATAAACTCTTTTCACAGTGTAAAAAACCTAATATAAACAAACCTGTGTCACAGTATTAGCACCGCCATCTCCTGTTTCTTCAAGTTTCTGCAGTTTACTAAAAATATGTAGGCAAATTATTGTGTCTCTTACCACATATACCAACATTACAGCTTCCTCGTTAGTATTCAACCTTAAAACATAACATAAAACACTTCACAACTTAAACTTGAAACCATCTCTCATTCACTGCACACTGGATACTGAGAGTGTGTAACGACTGTGTCATAGTTCGAACTTCACACTGCCGTTATTTATGACAAAGCCGTGCTCTGACCCATTGTCTCTTCAACCTGACACACTCGCCCTCCTGCTGAAAAAGGGTCAAAAAGTGCACCACATGAGAAAAAAACAGGAAATAAATACATCCTCCCGCCAGCACAGCACCCAGTGCATCTTAAGCAAGAACAATCCTCGCTTACATAAAATGGAGCCTAATACAGGGGGAAAAGTTATTTAGCAACATTTAATTTTACAGTTGTGTTTGCATAAAATGTACATATTATAAGAGTGTTTATATTAAGGCATTTGTGAGTCAATGTACATGGTTGAATTATTTACAAATATTTGTATTAATGTAATGTTTTTCCTATACATTTTAACAATTTACTAGATTAAAACACATACAAAACAGGTTTTTAGTGGGGAGGAGCAAAGTACAGTACTTCAAGTCATTCAGTAAAGCTTTTATTTTCATTCACTCCCTCACTGATGATACGACAGGAAACATGTACAGTAGTGTCTCGCTATAGCGAAATGTCACGGTTCTGGGTTAGAACTTTGCTTTAGCAGTGTCTTCGCTATAGCCGAATTTGGCCTATTCTAACCCCTAAAACCAAAAATTTCATTAAAACCGTCTTTTATTCTTATTTAATTACAAAGTAGTACATTATTTTAAGTAAATATACGTTTATTTTAACAGGTAACTATGCGCTGGTTACAATGATACCCAACAAGTATGGGTGCAACTATTCGCTAAGTCAAAACGGGCCAAAATTTTTGCTGCATCATGTAAGTATGGCTATCAATCGCTGGACCGCCTCAACTGTGTCCCGCCCGCGCGGCAAGAGTGCACGCGCCGGCAGAGTCAACATGATTACACTTCCGGCCGGTGCAGACCAATTGAATGACGCTGTAAAATTGTGTTCCATCATTCGAACCTTGAAGAATTCGGCGTTGTTAAAACTATTCCCACAGCAGATATAGGTATATGATAGCTGACTGGATCAAAATTTTAGATTTTGTCCAAAAGTACCACCAAATACAGTTGAACATGTAAATCCCTATCCTTTCTGACGCCACATCTCTCAGGTAGGCAGCGCCCTTAAGATATCAATACAAAACCATAACGATAAGAGTTAGTCTCCCACTGCACACTGTCAGAGTTGGTGTACACAAATTTGCCACTGTAAGTCTTCTTCATACAATGGTGGCCCTTAACGTCAGGAATGTACCATATTGTTTGGATCTTTTGTTTTGAAAACTGTTAGGAGGATGACATTTGTTTGAAAGATTGAAACTGGTGACTCAAGTATGCAACTTCTTCAAGCACATTCACAGATTTATTGTGTCTGTGATGTAGGAGGTATTTTTTCCTGATTTCAGGTTACATATTCTCTAATACTGTGTTTTTACGTGCTTTAGCAGGATGGATGTAGACCTTGATGAACCTAAAGAATAAGATCAGCAATAATTACAATTTTAATAATTGATTTTAGTACAATAAACCATGAACTGTTCCTACACATAAGACATTAGTACCGTGATTTAATATTGTTCCCAAATCCAGTAATTAAATGTCAAAGTCCTAGTTTTAAGCAACAGGATATAAATTTTTAAGTGAGGCAAGCAATACAGTTCCCGAAAACAGTAGTACAGTAAACCCTTGATCTAACGACATTGCACGGTGCCAGGTAATTATGTCGTTAGATCGCCAATGTAATTAGTCCCGAGGTAATTAATTTCAATCCCCCCTCCTACCCAAATTAAATTTAAAAAATTTAAGTGGTTTTTTTTTTTCTTAAAAGTTTATGTAGAACAATTACTGACTTAAAAAAATTTTCATTGAAATTATATTTTAGTACAATGAAAAGGTGTCTTCCAAATAAAATGGTACCACACACTCCCCCACCCTGACATGTGTGGCAGAGCAGTGCGCTCTGTCTGGTTGTGCAGGATGGGGGAGGGGAGTGGCCGGATTGCTGGCCTTGGCTAGCCTCCCTCAGCTCGTTGTCTGCGTGTGATTCATCCTGCTTGTCTCGCACGAAGCACATTCAGACCACAACAGAACAACTTGTATTATTTACGTGAATGTATACTGCAATGATTTTAAAATATTTCGGTAAGGCCATGGAGTCTCTTTTTATTGCGCAAGAACTGTTACAGCATGTCGCCACTATTAGCATTTTAAGCTATACTAATAAAGGTGCTTATTAAAGAACAAACATTTTTAAAAAATTTCTGTATGTTTTTAAAAACTTGAACGCCTATTATGAATGCGAATTTAGAGCCATTCAAAAGGGCAAAAAACGGACTTTTCAAGGTGCTGTCACATATAAAATAACGACTGAATTAATCGTCGTTAGTAGGCCTATTGGAAAAATCTCTGTACTGTGAATAGAGACTAAATGGCTCTCGGAGCGCTAGCTGCGGTTTTTCTTATTGCTCCACTGTTCAATGAGCATAAAACGAAAACCTTATCAGCCCACATACCACACACGGCGACGGGACTGTTGCGTTTGCGTCATAGGCCGTTTTTACACCGCAGCTATTTCATAGCCACGTGAAGAGTGATCAATAATACAGCGGAAGTTGTCAACGTCAAGCCGAGCTCAAATCTGCCGCTAGAGAAAAAAAGATGAAATAACGTTGGATTTTTCTCTTTTATGGACTGAGTGCAATGTTGGTCCTTTTTTTTTTTGCTGTGCTGTAATGAGGACGAAAAAAAACTGTGTCGTCTCTTCAACTCCTATCCCCCTGGACTCTCGCAAGACACGGAAACATGGGATAGAGTGGCCTAGTAAGAGAGGAAAAACAAACATGTTGTTCTGCTTTGTGGCGAGACAGGATGCAAGTTGCACGTGACTATCAGACAGTTGGCAGTTGATGCGCGCGCAGAAGCACAATCTGGTTTGTTGGCAGGGGGTGGAGGGAGTGAATGATTATTGGTTGGCATGGACAGTCAGGAGTGGGGTTATCAATGTTTAGCGGCGTGTTTCTTACAGCACAGCACTCACAAAGGAAAATGCAACACGGATAATTTTCCTTAAATTTTCGATTTTTTTTACCCGAATTTTTCACGGTTCCTAAAAAAAAAAAGTTATAAATTACTATTGCTATGCATATCCAACTGCATAGCTGAGATAAGGACACGTGGATAGTGTTGTGCAGGTGGCCTACTCACCTGGCGCATGCCTCAACTATATTCCAGCCAAAGTTTCTACGTTTTTCAACAGTTTTTTTTTTTTTTTTTGTTTCACAGCTGCATATTACTAATTTATTATCACTGCAGTATGTTATTGTTTACTGTACGCATAATTATTTTTAAATAAAATTTTACTGCGGTCTATTGCACGTTGCTTAGCTTTGATCAATTTTTAAAATATTAATTTTTCCAGGGTTCCTGGAAATTATGTTGTTAGATCGCCGATGTTGTTAGATCTGATGTCGTTAGATCAGGGGTTTACTGTACTTGACAATATTGTCTGACCAACGGTGGAGTTAAAAACTACTAACAGTAATATACTGTATTGGTATTCATACTCTCCCAGTGTTTCATCTTAAATTTGTAACTATTGGTACTTCCAGTTTTCAATTATAAGATCTCATTGATACCGTACATAAAGTAAACATGGCTTGAAGGCAGGTTTAGTTACGATTTGAAAATTGTACATTTACGGTATATTAACATTTGAAATTATGAATGCAGCCCATGTACATTAGTAATATTAATAATAATAATAATGATAATAATAATAATGATAATAATAATAATGATAATGTAAATAATAATTCAGAAACAGTAATGCACCAAAAGTACTTATTTTCATTCTTAGGTTTGAAATTAACCTTACAGATTACGTATCCTACTGCATAGTGGTCCTACAAATTATAAGACAGGGAATCTTTTAATTAAACAAAATTGGAGCCAATTCTGGTTAAGAACACGCACATCCAATTTTCGAATAGGGATGGGTCGGAACCGAGTGTCGGTTCTCGGTTCCACCAGTTCCTAACCTTTAGAACCGGTACCAAGAATTGGCATTGAAAGGCAAAATCAGTACTGGTTCTTTCAAGCCTTCAAATAAAACCTTACAAGCTCGTTTATAAAAATAATAATTAATGCAATATATTAGTTAGAATGTGGAAAAAACAAGCAAATCAAATGTCTAGCAAAATAATTTTTACAAAACGACGTATTTCCTCCTTACCAACGGCAATAAAACAATAGAAACAATAAACAAGTACTAGTCCCATAGATGTGACCGCAGTGCGAGTCATGTAGTGCTGTGCTAACAGTCTCTGTGCCAAAGACAGACACTAGCGCTAACGTCAATAAACAATATTACTGCGGTATTCGCAAGCCGCAAAATTTTGCTTGGCATTACGTTTTCAATTACATAAAAGTAAAAGCAGCCTATGAGGGGAAAGTTTTTATTTAAAATATCCTTGTTGATTGACTGGTACTTGTTGTAAATTACGTTCTACCAAGCGTTATTCGCGGTAACGTGATTACTGCTTTATAAAAACTTCAAGATGGCGCTCATGCAATAGTTATGGAAAATAAGATCGATAGTTGGTATGACTCGCGCAAAATGAGAAAACAATGCATGACATGCACTTTACTCAAAATGGCAAGGCCAAAAAAATTAAAACTCGTTTACATAGCACCGCGGTGATAAATTTGGATATGATAATGAAGAAGAGCAAAATAATTGGGTAGCTGCAGTAAATACGATATTTTTCTTTTCCCATAGTAATATTCTTCATGTTGAACAATGATCTCAAATGTGTGGCAGCATTTTGTTATTGACAGTGAAAATGAACTTTATGCCAAATGTTTACTACGCAACAAATGCATTTCCAGAACCAAATCAAATATCAATGTGCAACAATTGTTGTGAATACGGTAAGCTAACCAAAAATAAAAACAGTTTATATAGGCTCTGTAGTATATTGGAAGTGGAACCGAGAACCGACTTTTAAGAATCGAACAGAAAACCGGAACCGACCCATCCCTATTTTTGAACATTGTACATTAGTACTGACACTTCCTAGTCATAACTCAAAGAATGTGTCAGTGGTAGATTGAGGTGCATCTGTTAACTAAACTGAAACACAGTAAAAGGAAGTTTGCACAGCTAATACTGGTTTTGTGCACTTAAGGTGCAAATGACGACATTAGTAAACTGTACAATGTGACAATCAAACTACAAAATGTTTGGCTTTTAGTCTGGTAATTACTTTTAGATGGTACAGCTTTGTAAACTCAGTGGTCCACTACACTGGTGACCCTTACATACACGGTCTACCAATTCTGTGGCCAAAATAATTCAATGGAAAACTGAAGTGCAGGAGACATACAGTAGCTGTTATTGGCTTACTTTGTTGCCATTCTTCCATCTGTCAAAAAATGTGGATACCATCAACCACCTGGGAGTCACCTACCCACACCTGATCACATGGGGATCACAATCTGAGGGCTGTATTCTGCAAACCATAGAATGTGACAGTCCACTTTCCCACTCATACGAAATTATAAAGGAATTAAATGGACAGGTTGTCACAATACTTGAAGATTGCCATTTAAAACAACTGCATTACAGTATTTAAAAAAACACACTAATTCTTATGTTACTAATGAAGGTTAAACAGGCTTTCCTCTCCTTTAAAAAACAGAGACAGTTCCCAGTTGCGGTATGACTATGAGGCATCTTCAGCATAAGGGACCAGCCCCTCTGCTCCAGGGACACAAGTGAACCATAGCTATTGATCAGACATGGAGACTAGTCTGTCTCATGTAAGAATTCCACTTTTTGACAGTTGTGTTCACATTCCTTTTTACAGCTGTTGTTATGGAATAAGCAGTGTTTTCCTCTGTCACAAGTGATTTTTGCACAAACACATTCAGGTGTCTCTCAAACTATGCAGTACATAAAAAAAAAGTATTTTTTTTGTATAATTTTGCACACATGATAAGTCTTCAGAACTGTCAAAAAATTGAATTCTTATTCGAGACAGACTGTACATACACTTACTTGTAAAAACCATAATTTTAACACATAGTTTATAAAAGCGTAATGCCGCCTTTACGCAATTGTTGAGCAACTCTCCAAATGTTTCATAGAGTAGTTTGTGGACAATTGTGTGCGTCTACACATTGCTGAATATTTTGACGAGTTGTTTGTGGACACGCATCTGTAGAGACAGTCAAGATTGAAATGGTCTGTATTCAAGTAGCTGCGGTAGCAGCATATTATTATTTAAACCTCTTTAGTTACTTTCTCACTACATTAAGATGAATGACAGACAAATGAACATCTACACACTCACGTTCGTTCACATTCGACAAATATTCAGCAATGTGTAGAAGTGGCATAATATGTAGCCATATTTGACTGTTTGATTCGACACATGTTAAAATGATACTGGACAATAGATGTGTATATATCATAATTCCTACACATGAATGTGAACTAATTTTGATTGAATTCCAAATCAACCTCAAAACAACTGTAATACCCTTGTACTAGCTGCGGTGAATCACACAGTATAGGAAGTATTATATCTCAGTGATTTACATGTAAAATAAAAAATGACAGTACTGTATTTATTGATGTAAAATTAGCCACTTTCCCTCCATAATAAAGCATAAAATAAAAAAACTTTAACAAGAAATGCTTCGAAACTCACATGATTTTTCCTGTAAGAAGTAATGCTGACTAATACTACGTATATTATTATATTAATAATAAATTGTTTATAAGAGAAAAAAAACCATACTACAGAAGTCACTTTTGTGTTGCAGAAAGGAATGTACATGGCAGGCAAAACCAACACGAAAAATGCACTTTTAACATCTTGTAAGTGAGTAACATTTAGTGGGTAAAAATAAAGTACAGAACAACTCTGATTTTAAAAAAAAATTGGATTAGCAACACAATTTTCATGAACCGAGACCTGGGGCTCCCAATTTAACAAACATTGATATAGCAAAAATATTTTTTGGGAACCATGACAGTTCGTTAAATCAGTGTCCTGCTGTATTACGAGTTAGAGAAGTGCCCGAGTTATTCTGTGACCTTCAATACAAGCTTCTGGCACAGCATGTATGTCACATATATACTGTTGCAAAACAACCCTTTCCCCAGCTCTGTTCTATCCAGCCCTTCATCTCCTCTCCCATAAAGACAAAGCAAAGTTTTCGTAGGTGCACATTTATTTCTTCCTCCTCTTATTCGCACACACCTTTCCTGTCTCCTGTTCTCCGTCGGTGCACTTCAATCCCCTACACATTTTCACCAATTATGAGACTACTGGGAAAAAAAGTGATTCTGCTGTCTTGTATGTCACAAATTGTGTTTTCAGAAAATATGTACTACTTACCAAGAGCTTTTTTACATACCTTACATTTTATTTATTATTTACACCACTCACTCTAGTTTCACAGACATTACTTGACTGAAGAAAAGTAGACCTCTAGTTAATGGCCAACTGCTTGCATCGACAGCCAAAATTAATTATCACTGTCAGAAAACACAATAAAATTGCAGTAAAATTTTAGTACACCAAAAGTGATCACGAACACAAAACGCGCTGATACAGGCTCACAAAACACTGAATTGTTGATCGTGGCGGCTAAACAAGAACTTGATGTATTTAAATAAATACGTAAGTGAACAAACTTACAAATAAAAGCAACTTTACTGTGACATAGCTGAAACACGAAAATGCAATCAATTAATGAGAAGTGCAAAGAGCAAGAACAAGGCTGGCATGAGAGCTAATGCCTGACACTTGTACCACGGCATTACCAGCTTGCTGCTTTCTGCTGCAGTTGAGCCGGTCTGAAAATAAAGTTATAATTAACTTCAAATTTAGACGTAAATATTGTATTAGTATATACTATAGCTGCAATTACTTTGGCATGTAAAGTTTTGTACAGTAAAACCTCTGTATAACGACCCCTTGTGATTACTGTGAATAGGGTAGTTATAGAGGAAGGAGGAGTTGTTATAAGAATTTCAGACCAATAGGGAAAATTCCTATTTTTTTATTATATTTTTATTAAAAAGTGCGTCTAATTTAATGAACAACGATACCATACTTTCTTTCATTGCATCTGTGTAACTCCAGAAAAACTTAAATGAAATGAGCAGTCTGTTTTGCGCGGCAAAAACGTGAACGGCCATGTTGAATTTCCCGTGACGTCACGATACTGTACATTTAAATGTACGTAACACACAAACGACAGCAACATACGTTCAAGTCGTGAAATTGTGTTAAATAAGTTAGTTTATGCGGTAAAATGAGTATAGCTTGAACATCGAAGGGTATAAATGTGGACAATAGTTCGTTTCGCAGCAATACAATTCAATTTACTCGGAATAAAATCTTTTAGCGCCGTCTGATAAATCAAGGCAGACTGCATGGTTTAAGCTTTAAGAAGAAACCTAATAGTCTGCTATTAACGACAAAAATACAGTATACGTATGTACTGCTGTATTATGTACAACATGACACA
>PNEQ01074051.1:25532-63768 GCA_003012365.1 Medauroidea extradentata
TAGTGTTTTGGCTGTTCCACTGACTGTGGCAACGTCATTAGCCAATACGCGAGTTCAAACACCCGTGATTGGCCGATAATTCGAGGGGTAGGCGGGGTCTTGCGAAACTTGCCCCGAGATGGCAGCACAGTTCTCAATGCCGTTCACGAGAAACGTAAAAATTACTGAGAGAAAAGATGTTACTTGTAATAAAATAATTTATCTGCCATGTTATTTTACCGATTTGTGCAACTAGAATGTCGATCATAGTCAGTGCCAGGCTTGGTTAAACGCATTCCAAACATAAGCTCGATAGGTTCACTTTTTGTACGCATGTGAACTTCGTTCGTCTGACCTTTCAAACCTAAACCAAACTTATGGTAATATATCGGATCTGAAACATTAAACTGAATTCGTAGTAAGTTATTATCTCTCTAGAATTTAAATTAAATTTACATAAACTGAAACCTATGACTAAAACGTTTCAATGTGTGAGTGAGAGCTAGGCCTAATACATTGCTGTCAACACTAGTTTAAAATCAACTCAAGTGAAATATATCTTCGTTGTTGGCTACCAAATCTGCAACCATGCATGCCTAAACAACGGGCGAATTCCCAGAATTAACTTTTACGTAACCGGGTTCGCAAAATTTTATTAGTTTATTAAGTGGTTGAAAAATTCCAATACACACAATAGTGCCTGGCGTGCGGTGGCTAACCAAAACAAGTAAGTCTACGTCATAAAT
The DNA here is from genome assembly GCA_003012365.1 of Medauroidea extradentata. Classification (NCBI taxonomy): domain Eukaryota; kingdom Metazoa; phylum Arthropoda; class Insecta; order Phasmatodea; family Phasmatidae; genus Medauroidea; species Medauroidea extradentata. The sequence goes on from PNEQ01074051.1 coordinate 26,258, forward strand.
GTGTTATCCAATAAGAACGCGTTTTCAATGTTTGTGGCGGCGTTTGAAAATATGACATTTTTAAAGCTGAATAATTCGAAAATTACAATGTTCATGGAGCTATTGCTTTGCCTGGCTGCATTTAGTGCCGAAACGATTCGGAAAAATGAGGTAAACATTAAAATTTTTTTCTAGGAATGTTCCCTATAGTAACCCATCCCCAACACGTCAAAATATGCAGTTTCCTTTTCTCCAAGTGCGTGTTCAGTATTCTTTAAAATAAATAAGAAAGTAAAGTAGGTATTCGAAATAAAATAAAAATAATATCAGGCATGTTCCAAGAAAAAATTATGATATCCAAGAAGGTCAAATTGAACCTCCTATCGTCACAAAAAAATTATACTTGAACAGTGCAAAGTGTAACTTTCTGCAGGTGAGAAGTGCATTTATCAGTGGTTAAATGTTTAAAAAGATAGAAATTTTCATTGAAACACTAATATATTAATTACAGGATATAAGGACAAGAAAGTATTGCATCATAGCTGTCAAAAAGGTTGCTACGAGGAATGGAGTGAGTCTCAGAAGGAGGAGAGGGGAGATGTCTGGCTCGACCGCCGAGGACGAATGAATGCCACCAAGCATTCCCGAACAGCGAGTAAAAAATGCAAACCAGGCACTCGTCTGTTCAAACAGATGCAAACAAGATCAATCTGCCTCCTCTCTCGCGTGGCCTAAACACTATCATGGGGTTCGCACTAACTGGAGATGAAAACATGTTTTCTATGTTAAAGTATAAAAACCACAAGTGCGTTTTTAACAAATTCCATGTATCAAATTATAACACATTAGTTACTCCCTGTTTGGATAGGTCACAATATTTTATACAAACATAAAAAGAAATACATAATAAAATATTTGAACACAAACAAATGTGGTGTTCCGTTGGCTAGCAATGCCTATGAAATATTTGCAATCTTTATTTCCCAATATAAAACAACAGTTACTACAAATGTTACGAAGCATCGCTTGATGCCTTACGTATAGTAATCATCCTTTAGCAATAAAACGCCAGCCTGCTGTCTTAGCGTGGGAACAGCACACAAGCATCTTTCCCATTGTTCTTACCTCTGCTGAGTAGAAAACACAGAAGTCGCCAGTCTATCATGCTTGGCCAACCATCTCCGTATTTCTTCACTCATTTCCAAACAGTAACCAAATCAATATAAAAATCTACACTGGTCATCAATCGTTCAAAAATAAATAAATAAATAAAACAAATGTTTCCAAACAAAAACTGAAAAACAGTAAAGAAAGGATATACGCATATGTGCAGCACTAAAAGGGAAGGAAACAAGACACGTGTCTACGTCTGCCGAGAGGCGACACTGATAAGCAACTGGTAAGTGGTAGTACCAGCCAATGGCGAGGAGGGAGGCATGGAGACAGCAGCTGCGGCCGGCAAGGTCACATGCTCTCTTTCTTTCTCTCTCTCTCTCTCTCTCTCTGTGTCCATCTCTCTCTATCACTCTCTGCTGCGGCACGCAGGCTGGAGTCACCAAGCGCAGCAATATTGTCTACCACCAGAGCTGGTGGAACCATACAAAGCACACAGGGCGCGCACGGAAAAAATTAGGTGTTGGCGACTGAAGGGAGGGAGGGTCGGGTATTGCCGTTTGGCGTACAGCACTCACCATGAGAATCACAACCTAATGTGCATAAATGTATTTTCAGCAGATTTCCTTCAAATTTTCACACTCAACATCAAAATTAAAAATTTGGCGTTCGAAATATGCTATGAGTAAGCTACCTGTGGATATTTACACAGCTGACAGTACATGCATCACGTATTCCCTTTGTGTGATATTAATGACATTAATAAAATCAGGTTAAAACTTTTTCTGAAGCAATCAAATAAATTTTAAAATTCTGTGCTGATCTATAAGTACCCTATAAAATTATTTAGCCCTCTAAAAATAATATTTTTTGTTTTAATACGTTTCTGATTAATTACACCAGTATATTGCTTGCATTTTTATATTTTTATATACAGTATGAGTTCTTTTCCTGTAGCTGTGACGAGGCACACACTGAAGGCAAGTACAGTTCTCTACTGACCCCACTTTGAGCACTGATGAGTGAAGATTGTTTGACGAAAAGCTTGCTCCTTCAGTGAACGTGAAGAAGACAGGACCCTGCAATTGTGAGACTACCAGCCGTCAACGTCTTATATCTCAGGACTTCACCGGAGGACCTTTCAACGCTCTGGAAAAAAATTGTTAACATTATTGTACTTTGCAAACTATAACAAAAAAAAAAAGCTAGAAACCATTCTCCATTAATGTAGAGGGCATTGGTTGCTTCATTGTGACATTGTATAATGGACTCATTTCGGACTGGTGAGATATAATCAAACTAGAAACTCTGCTACACAGGGTAGGTCAGCTATGCATGTTGTTAAATTCAATACAATATATAAATAATAATAATAGTAATTATTATTATTATTATTATTATTATTAATATTATTATTATCATCATTATTTAATTTTATTTATTAGGTTTAAAGAGCCATCTTACAGATGTGACCAATAACAGGATGACACTAAACAAATACAATAACAATGAACAACGGACATACAAAACACAACTGACTAGACAAGTACAACACACTAAGAAAAGAGTTAATAAAAATAGATCTTCATTAACTATTCTACAATAACAGGATGACACTAAAAAAATACAATAACAGACATACAAAATACAACAGATTAGACAAGTACAACACACTAACAGAAGAGTAAATAAAAAACAGATTATCATTAACTATGGGCATGTAAGGTGGTAGTCTTAAAATCAGTAAGAACATCTATACAATTAAAAGGTTTTAGCAGTTGAGAGATTCTCATAAAGATAGTTTTAAATAATTTGTGTTGGACTAACTCTATACAATTAGAGTCCGTGATGGTAATGCTGTTCCAAATAATCGAGCAGTAATCTAGCTTGGGCCTTATCAAAGCGTATTAACGGCATATTAAGGAATTAGGTGAAGACGCAGTATTAGTGATGTATTTTACTAACCTAAAATTTTATGAGTATTAGAGATTAAATTATCAACATGAAAAAGAAAATATGGTTTACTATCTAATAACAATCAAGGTCATGCATACTATCATTACGTTTTATTTCGCTATTGTTTACCAGATTGTTAAACTTTACAGGGTTAGTTTTACGCGTAAATGTGATACAGATAGTTTTATCAAAATTCAGATTCATAACATTATTATTACACCACTTATGAACTAAGTCAATATCAGCTTGAAGTTCAGATATGTTACCAATTTTAGCAAATATTTTTAGATCATCAGCATTCTATAAGCCACTAGCAAATTTTAATTGTTGTACAATACCATTAATAAAATGATTAAATAAAAGAGGGGACAATGTGCCACCTTGAGGGACTCCAAAGGATGCAAGAAAAGATGTGGAATAGACGTTCTTTACATTGACAGTAATAGTTCTGTCCATCAAACAACTCTGAAGCCATTTAACATAGGCACAGTCAAGATCTAAGTACCTAAGTTTATAAAGAACAAAGGAATGTTGACAAGAATCAAATGCTTTTTTCCGATCAAAATATATTGCATCATATTGACCTCTTAATATAACAGCTCCATAGATTAAATTTATGTACTCAAATAAATAAGTTTTAGTGTTTAATTTATTTTGAAACCCATGCTCGTGATTGGTGATGACATTCTTATCATGAAAATTAATATGCCTATGTATGATTTTTTCCATGACTTAAGAAAATGTACATAGGAGTGAAATAGATCTGTAGTTATTAAGATTATGTTTATCACCTTTTTAAAAACAGGAATTACGTTTGTTTATTTCCACATATTTGGAAAAATATCAAAAGATAAACTAGTATTGATGATCTTAGCTAATATAGGGGCAAAGATTTCGGCACAGGCTTTAATTACGAAAATAGGGATACCATCAGGACCCGAGGATTTACCAGATTTTAGTTTTTTTATAGACCTGAGTACTAATTCATCATTGATTGCAGTAATATATAAGTGGATATTAGAATCATAAGTAAAATGTGCATCCGAAATTTTAGAGGGTTTTTCATAGATCTCAGCAAAATGTTGACCAAAAACGTTAGCTACTTCACTTGGATCTCGTATCAGATTACCATTACTGAGAATGGCTACATTTGGATGGTAACCATCTTTCATCAATTTTACATAATTCCACAATTGTTTGGGCTTTCATTTAATATTATTATTTATTTTAAGAAGCCAATTCCTTTCATAAGCTCTAATTTTGCTTTTCACTAGTTTGCGCTGGGCAGAGAAATTTAAATAATTTTGTTCATTCTTTTGACTTTTATATTTTCTGTGTAGACTATCTTTTTTTTAATAAGAATAATTAGAGCAGAGGAAAACCAAACACTGCATTTTTATTAACTATCTGGGTTAGCGTTATGTAAGTATCAATAATTTTAAAAGTGTTACTAGCAAGATATTCAACCATGTAGTATTCATATTAAAGACAGAACTCCAATAAAAAGATTTTTAGGGTGTAATACAATGAAAGATAGTCACAGTTGCGGTAATCACAAGAGGATACATAATTGTTGGTATATATCAATTTTGAGACTTCAAACTGATAAGAACATATCATAACTGCAGGATGATATTCCTAATAATAATTATTATAACAATAATAATAAAAGGTAACACTTCCACTCAAACTGAATTAAAGGTTATTAACGCAATTCAAAATACACGTGTACACACAAACATCAAAACGAGAAAACCAGAAATTTTAACTTCTTCCACAGTAATAAATTGAAAAAAATATGCTGGTACTGATATCATATCTTAAGAGTACGAAACACTGAAACAAATGCACTTGCAGACACTTAAGACAAAATGAGTGAAGAGATTTTGGTCAGTGCTTAACCTCGAGGTCTTCAGCGCTGGTGGGGGGTGACATGATGTGAGTATGGAGCAGCACAGGAATGAATGGGATGGAGAAGTGGGAGATACCTGAGAAAACCCGTTGACCAGCGGCATTGTTCGGCACGATTCCCACGTGCAAAAATCTGGGGATTGACCCCGCCAGAAATCGAACCTGGATCGCCTTGGTGGGAGGTGTGAGGTCTGACCCCTTAAGACAAAAGTAGGATGAACTGTTTGCATACGAGTATGTTTATTATGAAATACTGATTTTCAGTTTTCTGTGTTTGTGTCTTACATATTTTAACATGCAATTTTATTACAAAAATATAATGTGATGCAGGCTTAAGTCATTAGGAAACCAAATTTTAAGTTTGAAAGTGTTAACTTACTCAAAGACAAGTACTTCAAGTACATAGAAACACACACAACAAATACACAACATATATTTCTTGTGCAAATGTGTGGTAGTAAAGTTTCTTTACAGGGTGGCCCCAGAAAATTGGAAATGAAATTCTGTTACTCTTCCAGGTTTTCCATGACTATTAAATTCTCAGACTACCTGTGCAAAATTCACATGCGCTTATAACAAATTTGCCCGATGTAAAGTTCCACAATTTAATCTTTGCTAACATTTCTAATCATTATAACATACAGTAGAATCCTGTTATGATGTTTCTGAAGGGAACATAAAAAATTTCTACTTTATAAATGGAAAACACTATAAGAGGGTAAAAAAGCAGTAGGGACCAAATGAAGATTGCTTTATAACCAGGAAAATATTTTTAGTGGGAACATTATAACCGGGTTATACTGTACTTCTGTATTCTTTTGTTATAAACACTGCCAGCATTGATTCTGACGTTTACATCCACATGTTACAGACGTAACACAGTACAGCAGTGGCAGTAAGTAAGTGGTCAGATCACTTGCCTTCCACAAAGACCATCTGGGTTAGAACCCTGACAGGGTTAACTTTGTATTTTTCCATTTTGGAATTGTGCCGGACTATGTCGATGGTACCTAATTTTAAGGGTTCTTGCATTTCACGCCCCTTGCCGTTCCGTTTGGCACTGCTTCATACACATAATTCTGAGAACCATACCTGTTAAGAGTACTCCATTTCTCCACCCACTTAACTGTAATAGTCTATTTCTCGTAAATGCTGCAGTTTAGAGATATTATAATAACAAAGTACTGTAAACTGTAAATGGATGTTACATTCAACATTTTTTCATATTTATGATGCATGCATTTAGAAAACTCAAAAAATGCATAGGATGTACTTTTAAGGCAAACCAAAATTTTAACCAAATTCTCCTATCCTGCCATCAATTGTTTAAAAATAATCATGAGAAAACAAACATTTAACTACTTTAACACTACAGATCCAGCAATATTTTTTTTAATAAGGCTTACATACAAAATTTTTCCCTAACCTCTCACAAAATTCCCTGAAATTTCTCTATTTTCCCTAACCACTTCCAAATTCTCTGACTTTTCCCTCTTTTCCAGGTCTGTTGCCACCCTGCCTTGCTTAGGCTAGACTTATCAGGCAGTGAATCAAGGCACACTTAGTTATGGCAGTGACGGACAGTAATGTAAGTAGGCTTTACGTCTTGTTGACAGTAACGTCAAAGATGGTGGGGCGAACTATGGTGCTTAGTAAAGATTCAAATTCTTCAGAATTTACATTTGCCCACGTGCCGTGTACCGCACGAACCACTACTGCGCTACTCATAGCACACGACAGCAGGTAGTCTTGTGCTGCACAGTATATGCTTCGTAACGCAGTGTGTTAAATGTGTACTGTAAGTGGAGTTAAAAGAGGGCGGGAGAGGCAGAGGTGATGCAGTATTGAATGTGCGCGCAGCTGGCCGCCCAGGTGGTGGCATTACTTATTTCCCTCACGTCAATTCTGCTTGATGCTCCCTGCATACTTCCAAAATCAAATGATTTGATATCACCGGCAGCGCCCACTTTTCTCCTGCAGCCACCACTTTTTTCACGCGTCACCCGCCGGCAATCCGTTTCCACGTACAACACGTATATTTACTTGCACTGTCTTGGTTATCGACTTGCTGCTCGCCTGCTTCGATTGCGAGCATGCGGTACATGGTCTTGTGTACAGTTACACATGATTCCATGATCTTTAAAAGTCCTTCTCAACTGAAGAGAGATTGCAAAGTTCTTAGTTTCAATGACAAAATATAAATTCTAGATTTACTAAGAAGTAGGCTGCAGATATAGAAAAAAAAGTGAAGGATTCGTACAATACGAAAATAAAGCACAAGAAATAAGGTCAAATGTTAGTACGCCACTGAAAACAACAAACAAATTCTTCCCAGCTAATTTTAGTGTGATCAGTGGTGCCATATTAAAAGGAAAACCGTAATTTAAAACATGTAATAAAAATTATCGGCACACATTATTTTTTAATGTTACTGTGAATGCAACCATTAACGTGTAAGTATTTTTGGGCAATAAAATTTAAACCTAAGTTAGGAAACAACAAGCACGAGTATAATATTACAAAACTTTTCGACCAGTCATTCAAAAACAACTAGCAATTAGCTGAACGATTTCTCAGGTGGTGGGTTTTCTCTAGAATATCCATCTCCCTACCTATACATTCCTGCGTTTACTGCACTGCTCTCGCCAACCAAAGGAATCAACCGGCACGATTCCCACATGCGAAAATCCGGGAAACAATCCTGCTGGGAATCGAACCCGGATCGCCTTGTTAGCCCTACGATGGAGAAGAGAGAGAATATGAAGAGGGAGGAGAAATTAGAGGATTCCAAGGAAACCAGCTAGCCAATGGTAACATCTGACACGTTTCCCACATGCAAAAAATTTGGGGTCAACTCCACCGGAATTTTTGAACCCTAATCATTTTGATGGGAGGCAAACACTCTAACCACTGCACCAACTGTGGCCCCCACAGCAATATGTGGATCAATTGGACAGAAAATTATTCCTCAATTACGCATGGTAATCATGAGGTAATCTAACTTGCATAAGGAAACATTATATATCTCCATACAAGAAAATATTAGTGCCTTGCTATATTTATTTGGGTTAACAATGCCTCACCACAAGAGACAAACAGTAATGAGACTACATACTTAAGGCTGTCATCGTGCCTCTTGTACTCCAATACTGTGTTTGGTGGCAGGTTGAGAACTCTCCGCAATGTATCTCGTATCCGAGTTGTGGTTGCTGCATCTGACGCTGTCTTGTTCCACACAGAAATTATGTCTTCCTGTTTCAAAAATTTATATACATCACTACAAAACACTTTCAAGTACGAGGAGTAAAACTTTACATGCAATACAAAATACAATCCTAAAACTCTCATCAGAAATGTCTGAAAAATTCTTATAAAATATTTATTTTTGTACTATAAAATATTAAAAACTGCCAGATAACTTAAAAAATTATAGAATAGGTTCAAATACAACACTCCACAGTTCCAAAATACACTCCAGAGAAAGAAGTCCTCATCACTATAAAGTTTATACTGAATTGCCTCCTGCATAAAAACGTAATTAAATAAAATTAAATATTAGTTGAATTAAATATGCACACACCTTAAAATGAAATTATGCTTCAGAATGATATATATTGCTCAGTACCCCTTACGTGTTCGAAGATACAATACAATGAAGATGGTAAACAACTGCCTGCATGGCAGGCATGGGGGAGTCACTTTTATAGGAGAAACCATAATCTTGTTTACCAAATACGGTAATTATGCTGCCACCCGCTACATTATTGCAGGTGGCTGCTGTCATTGCTACAGTTATGGGGACAAGCTGACAGTCACTATTTTAAAATTATAATGTATATTGATTTTTGTTATGCAAATAAAAAGCTAGCCAATCTGGTGATACTATTTGGTTTCAGTCATTACTTGATTTTATATATCTGCATTCAGGTGTAGTTTTTCCTTCTTTTTCAAAACAAAAGATTATAACCATTAAGGCATCTGTATTTTCAGCACTTTCAAACCACTAAGCACACTTTTACCTGAAAACGCATGGACACTACAGCACCACAGATCTCTTCTCCCACCATGAATTGCTCTCCAAGCATTGCGAGAACCAGATTTTCCCAGCATCGAGATGCCAGGCCTTTCCGTAACCTCACAATCCATTTGCCTCCTTTCACGTTTGCTTCATCCTACATTAACCACAATCAAAACACAGGCTGTGAGGAAAAACCATCACTGTGATTTGTAAATAACATGCAACTTTAAGAAATACATACTGGTATAATCTTTTTAGTTTATCCTGATACTTGCACAACAGCTCCTAAAGTACTGTGCAATACATTTAACAAATTTCTATTGCAAGAAATACACGTTGCAACACAGAAAAATTGTACAAGCTAACACTTAATAACTGTTTCAGGTAAACAAAAAAGTATAACAACAACAATAATAAATAAGTAAACAGAAAGTTGAAGTATTCACAAGCTGGTACTTGTTCATAGTGACACACATGTAAGAAACGACGAACTCATATTGTTGTCTAAGTGTGCAGCTGCGCTATGTTTTGCTGAGTTAGGCAAGCGAGCGAACTAGGGTGCAGCAGAAATATCAAAATTGAGAAAGAGTTCAAGGATATTCTTGTGCTATGTTTGGTTGTCGAGGTTTGGCTATGTATTGATGAGCCAGTTTCCAGTTCCTTAGTTCTGAGTTACTGTTAGAGGGTAGTACGGCTGTAACCACTTTGGTGTTGTAACTGGAGTCAAAATTTTGTTTGTGTGATGCAGCATGTGTTACAACTGGTTTCTCACGTAAGTCCACTTTACCGACTATGGCTTATTTTGTTTCTGCTCTGTGATCATTCACTCTTTGTCTGAATGTGTTGGTGGTAAGGCCTATGTATTCTGCGCTGCAATGTTTGCACTATAGCCGATATATGAGGCTTTCTGTTGCATAGCTGTGCTGCCCAGTATGGGATATATATGATTGTAAGTATGCTTCTTTCACCAGCTACAGCGCAAACATTGCAACACAATATCTAGGCTTCACCATCAACACATTCACACAAAACATGAATGGTCACACAGCAGACACATAACAAGCCATTTAGCTGGTAAAGTCGACTTACTTGAAAAAACCAGCTGCAACACACACTGCATATCACAAGCAAAACATTGATTCTTGTTACAGCACCAAAGTGGGGAGAGTCCTACCACCCTCAAACAGTAACTCAGAACTAAAGGGGCCACGGTGGCCAAATGGTCAGACCATTTGCCTTCCACCAAAGTGATCCGGGTTCAATTCCTGGTGGGTCGGACCCCGGATTTTGGTATGTGGGAATCGTGCCGGACGATGCCGTTGGTCGGCACGTTTTCTTGGGGATCCCCCGTTTCCCCCACCGCTTCATTCCGGCGCTGCTCCATACCCACATCATATCACCCCTCACCAGCGCTGAAGACCTCAATGTTAAGCGCTGACCTAAACCTCTCACTCACTCACTCACTCAAAACTAAAGCACTGGGAGCTGGCTCATCAATACATAACAAATTTTGAGTGAGTGAGTGAGAAAGAGAGAGATATTCATGTCAGTGCTTAACATCAAGGTCTTTAGCACTGGGGTGACAAGCAAGGTAATTATGGAGCAGTGCGGAATGAAAGGTCGGGGGAAAGTGGTGAGATCCCTGGAAAACCCACAGATCAATGACATTGTCCGACACAATTTCCACATGCGAAAATCTGGGGACGGACCCTGCCGGGAATCAAATCCAGATTGCCTTGGTGGGAGGCGAATGGTCTGACCATTCGGCCACCACAGCTTCTTAACAAATCCCGACAACCCCAAGGTCTCAATATCAGATAATCACGAACACAGCATCAGAATAACCTTGAACTCCTACATCTCCTCAATTTGAATTTTTCCGCAGTACCCTAGTTTGCTTCCTGGCCACTAGGGCATCTAACTACGCTTCCACTGCAGCCATTACTAAGTGTGCTCAACTAGCTGCCTGATGAAGCTGGCCTTAGGCAGCAAAACATCACACAACTGCGCACTTGTGCAACAATACGTGTTTATCCTTACTTATGTGTGTCGCTATGAACAAGTACCATCCTGTGAGTATCTCAACCCTCTGTCTACTTATTTAATAGGTTAACCCAGCTGTCTAAGGGCCAATATTATAAACCTCTTTCGAATGACAACCAACTGCTATCCCCATAGAGAAAGCATTGGTGAGCAGTTGGTTGTCATTCGAAAGAGGTCTATAGATACGGCCCTAAGCCTTCTTCACAAACACAAAAACCATAATAACTCATACTAACAATTACAAATAATAATGACTATTAAAAAATTGCATTAGTAAATTTTAATCTCTTCAAACTCTTTGTTAAAAGGTTACATAATAATCCTCAAAATTTACACACTGTTCTAAACATAATACAACTAATATAAAGTGTGTAATCAATGTTATCATGTACATAACATTTACTCACATAGCATTATTCTATCCTCGGATGTTGGTGAGGTGCCTATGCAACCTTGAGAGTAAAGATTTCTGAACTAGAGTAAGAGTCAATATATGAAGGCATAAAACACAATGGCTATGAACACCATATATACTAGTTGCTTGAGAACTACGTAAAATATTTGTTACATTTCAGTAACAACTGTTGTCAACAATTTCTTCATATAACAGCCCAGTCACCGCAGAAGTAATTGACGCAGTCCCTGTAGGTGCTATTAGTATTTTAAACACTCATCCCACACTTTTGGTACTTCTAAGGTTACGCCTACCAGCCTATAGTTATGAGGGATCGAAAAAGTAATATTATACCAGTTTGCCACTATTTCTAATAAATTGTGCTTGTTTATAGTAATATTTATATTTATCATCAAGAGACATATTTACTTTTGTATTCCTGTAAACTGAGACTTAAGTATTACTGTGAAAAGGACTCTGTGTAAACATAAACAGCCTAAGTAAATAAACATGCTAACCAAGCCACATATAACTCCAAATGACTTTGAAGAAATTAAGAAAATTAATATGTATTCTTTGCTAATTATGCAATAACGAGTTTGTAAATATTATGTTTGAATGTATTTTGTGCTTTGTGTTTAATTTACAGTGAAACAGGAAAGTTTCACGACTCACTGGGGATTGTTGTTGCGCGTTGAGAGTAGTTTCGGTTTAACACAAAGATAAATGTGAGTGTTGGTGTAGCACATCTCCAGCAGCAGACGGCCGCACCACCAACGGTACTTCCACCCCCTTCTGGGGTACATTAAGAGATCAGTTTGCCAGATACGTCAGTAGTCTGTGGTTCAGATTCCCACCAGGCGATCCTTGGCACTCCTCCTGTCCTGCAATACCACACAGACTACTACCTGGCCCAAGGAGCCAGAGGCTGCAACCTTCCCACATGCCCAACCTAGTACCTATGCCCTCCCAAAGACTATACGAGGCACACTCTAGTAAAGCACAGGTATAAGGGAACTCAACTTATTGTTATTATCGGCAGGCATATGGCATGCCCTAGTCACTGCAGAAGTTAGAAGTTACCCCGATGGATGTTGTTTGTACTAGGCTCTGTAGTGTGAACTGTATGACCACACAGTCATGAGTAATTCTTACCAGTCAATGTGAAATGAGTGAATGTGTAATTACCTGTATCAGTCAATGTACAACCAGAGAACATGTAAATATCTGAATACGTCAATGTGTAACCAGTGAACGTGTAAATATTGTATTTTGTGAAAACCATGAATACAGAAATCAGTGTCAATTAAATCTTTGTATCAGTTCAAATATTAGATATCGGAGGATCAGATTCTAGTCATAAACATAGACGCTGAGGAAGTGGAATCTTTACAGGAGAGAAAGCAGCAGGCCGCTCTCAAACACCACAACACACGTCCACACGCTGAGCAATTACCTGTTGGCATAATCCCGGCACTGCTGAAAATACCTCGGCGGACATCTTTGCTTCTCACCCTCAGCTGACAATACAAGACCTGGGACGCAAAGAATCTGCCTTCACAGTGAAGGACTGCGAACCTTAAGTGTATCCTGCAGGATATTCTCCAACTAGCCAAACACCTCTTTAAGTAGTCAGCTCAAGACACCTCTGAGGCCAGAACCCATGCCTCATCCACATGTACAGCAACTACAGCAGGAAGCTCACCAGGAGTCCAAGCAAAAGCATTGATCCCAACAGAAATGCCTCCTCTTGCGATAACTCTTCTAGGCGAGTAGATAACAGACCTATACCAAGATTTAAGTAAGAGATTGTGCCTGTTCACCCTACTGCTTTGTGTCACTTTCTGTTCACTTTAAGACACCACTTCCCTGGGCAGGTCATGGATCATATTCCCACAAAGATCAGCCTATCATGCCAGCTTAGCCAGGGCTGGCTCACAAAAATTCTTCTCTGTGGGACTCACTACACAATACAGGGAGGAGTATGACAAGGTGACTCGTGGTGTTTTAACACAGAAGAAATTCAGTCATATATTTTTCTTTTGACCTTTTATGTCACTTTCGATGTAAAACTCTAGTACCTTACAGCGCCCCTGTAACCTAGTCAGCAAAGCAAAACCATAACTCATGGCTGAACTTACTCAGGGAGGTACCTATATACCAGACGATCATAATGGCCCTGTACACAGGTAGAAAAACAAATTTTGTAGAAACAGGTTAAATGCCCAAAACAACAATCATAGAAAACGTTGGGTTGGTGTGAAATTCTTTCGTTCCTTTGAAAAAAAATATAATAATTACCGCAATGAGACAGCAATATTTTATTTCAGTTCACTAAACAACCTTCAACACAGTGAATTTTCCATAAATATTCTGCCTCACCTACAACATCTCTATTATTATTTTATTTAATTCATAGGACATACTAGTTACTAATAACTGCCTTAGAACTACAGCCTATCAATGACCTTCTCAGTCTGCTGTGCTACAGGATGAAAGGGCAAGGTGTCAGGCCCACAACCGGAAATTACATTTCTCTTATGCAACTCAACCCAGATAGTTTATCGACATGCTGCCACGGATGGTTTCAAATGACACTGATGCTTAAGTACATGATATGCAAATGGTCTCACAAACTGCACCTTGCCCACTCAAATAAATACAATTAAAACACACATGGGCGAACATCTTAAAATAGTCCCATTCCTGAGCAAGTACGTAACTTCTGAGTTATGACATCCCTATAACTTAGAATGGCGTCCGGATTTCCTTATTCTAACGGACGTAACATAAAATAAATGCCATTAAAAAAATGTTCCCAGAAGCTGTAATCGCCATTCCAAGTATCCATGGCTATTTAAAATGCAGTCACGCCTCTGGCAGACTGCTGCCTGGGTATGAGACTATATAACTCGAGACAAGAACAAAAACAGAACAAAAGTTAGATTTAACTAAGGTAAAATGTAGAAAAAACATAGAAACATAACAATTATTAAAGAAAAAAAAGAAGAAGAAAAAGAAGAAACAATTGATGTGTTATCTAACCTAACCTGGTTACAAAAACTGAACTAGAGGTTAGCTATAGGATATCCAACAGCATTCATTACCTATTGAATTCAAAGTAGTTTTAAAAAGAAATTCAGGTTAATATAATTTGTATCATTCCATAAAAAAAGCAATAGAAAGAAAAAATATTCAATGTAAATAATTTCTAAAATAAAACTTTCTATAGCAAAATGCTACAATACTAAACTGCCTCAGCTTTAAGCATTCAGTAAAAATTATTGAGAAGAAAACACCATTTGCTATGTCTATGGGTGTAGAAAAAATCAGAGTGACTTAACGTACCAGTACGGTTGTATGCCAGCCTGACTTGGGAGCTCACAAATTAAATCTGGTACCCTCGGCTTTTACAAACTGAAAGTTTATACAAACTGACAGAGCAGAGATCAGAGAATATGAAGCCACCCCGCACACATTCTCAACATTTAATGTTTTGTGACCGTGTTCGAAAAACGCCCAGCAATACCTATGATGTCAGAAGACCCCCACTGACTCAAATGAAGCAATCTGCACAGAACAACACATTACCAACGACACCTCAAGAGTATGTCAACCAATTTGTAGTGAGCATGTACAGCTGGTACACATCCCGTATTGTAGTCAAGAGTGGCCACAATTAGTAATGAGCCTTACATTATTTTCTACCTTCTACAACATTAATTTTTCTCTCCTTTGTCCTGGTGTGCTCCAAACTCACTTTTAATTGAAGATCCTTTGTATTCTTCCATCAATGTAGTTAGCATTTTCCACATTCTTAAGCCTAGTACAATCATAAACGAGACATTTTTTTTTTTCATAATTTTTCTTGTACATGTAGAATGTAAACAAATGTTTCAAAAATGCTTACCAAATCCAGGTAAACTATTTTAGAGCACAAAATACTGAAGTGGATAATGAAAAAACAATAAAATGTTAGATACAGAAATTTTGTTACTGTTATATCTAGTTCACTTTTGGTATCTAGCACAAATTACATCACTAAGATTACCCTGGTTACCTAAACATAAATACAGTATTTATAAACCTGCAGTAAACATTTTAAAGTTTTACATCTATGTATTTGTTCACAAACTGAACTTGTACCATGTGTATCGCACACTCAATCTGGTACGTAGCATTGCCTGCCCTGTTCACTTTCTCTTACACCTTTTATGCTGTTGCACTACCTACCTTGGTGTATGTTTTATAAGACTGTCTTAATAATATCTGCTACCTTATATTATATAAATGTTTAAAAGCATTCTGGCAAGGAAGGTGGACACACCATATAATTAAGCTAATGCCTTTTACTGCTCATGTATTAAAATCATAGATATTAAATTTTCCTTGATGACGTAACATGGTACTCAGCGTTATTAAAGTTTATACAGTAGCGTAGAACTTAGCTGAAAGTAGCGATGAGCAGATATACAGAGAAACAACACGTTGAAAGAATACGTGGTGGCCACGATGGAAGAGTCTCCAACGACTGGTGAAACCCCATTAGAAACTAGCTCTAGAGAAAGTATATTTTAGAAGTTAACTTAAGTTCAGCTCTGAGACATTAAAGATTGAAAGTTGAAAATATGAAATTGGACAGATGGACTTGAAAGTTATTCAGTTGAACCCTCCACTGAAACAAATAAAAGGAAAGTGGAGAATTAATTAACACATGTAGCAAACAAATAAAGAGCGTAACATGTGGATGCAGCAGGGAGACTTACCACGGAGGGTAGACCAGATGACTTGCATCTTGAACTACGTTGAAAAGTTAAAGTAAATGAACAAATGCCTAAAAAATTAATCACTTCTGCACTTAATGAAAATTCTAACACTACATGACGTAAAGAAAATAACACAACAGCAAGGGAACCAAGTCCCATAGACTACATCCTCCCGAAAAAACAGGAGTAGTGGGGAGGTACGTCATGTCTCTTCAAGTAGAGGCAATAGCAGTCCGGAAAAAGTTACGCACTACAGAAGGTGCGGGGAAGCCAATTAGATCAGTGTGCAGCCGCAAGATCGCGCGGGGATGTTCAAAAAGCCAACGAGGACCCAGAGAACAGCTTTATGTGATGTGGCAAGATAAAAAAAGGTACAAAGGTGACTTTTTTATGTCTGCAGGCAGACTAAGGTGCTGGCTTGCAGGTTTTGCACGCGCTCAGAGGATGCACGGGCACCAGGACACTGGTTACAGTGAGAAACGTGGCTGCAAATACGTATGGTATTTCCTGTGGGTTGTATTACAAGATGATAGTGGCGTGGCAGTGGCGAGATGTAGGCTGTGAAGCAGCCGGCCTGTGGTCGCTCGTCTGGACTGAAAGACGTGAAATAAAATGTAGTACAGCAAGCAGAGCAATACTGCATGAAACATAATCATAATACCCTTGAATTACTAATAAAGGTTGAATTCAGTTATTACATCACTTTCATATTAAAAATAATAAAACATGTGCCAAAAAAATACAAATAAAAATAGCACACAACAGATAAAACGGCACAATGCTCACTTTTATCTACAAGGAAAATGCCTGGGTGTACTGTATTTAATGCTTTGTATCTTCGAAACACTGCTTTGCAATGTCATTTGCACACCTGTTTAGAAGTATACAACCAAAATTCTAATAACTTTGAAAATTTTCTCTACTTCTCTACACTTGCAAGATTTCAACAAAAACAAACAAAAAATTGTTAATGAATGTAACAAGAAACCTCAGAAGCATTACCTACCTCCCACATGGGTTTGATTCCAACTTTGAACAAATGAAAGTCACTTAGGTTTTGCAGTTCAGATGGCCTCACCAAGTGGCTGTACAGAGACCAGAACTGTTCAACACTGCCAAATGACCCAATGAGCTTAAGATTCTGATCAAAATTCTGGACGCTGGCCTGCTTGCCAGGAGAACGTCGGCTGAACCACAGCCAATAGGAATACTGCAACTTGTGCTCTTCTGGAGGTACCACTATTGTCGGCTGTAACAAAATACAAGGTATCTGACAACCCACCATCTACTTGGAATACACAGTTCAACGTTAAGGTCGTAAAATTCAGACTTTCATATTAGACATTGATTCCCTAACACAGCAACACACTGGCTATGATCTTTTTTTATTTTTCTGAGAACAGTGAGGTGATTGGCAAGTAAATCTCTTTTCAGAAATGGCATTTGTAACTAAGTTATCTCAGCAGGGATGTTGCCAAGGTGGGATTGGGCAATGCCCTCCCCCCCCTCTTCAAAAAAAACCATACTCTCTTCACCCACCCTTTTTATCTTCCCCCTCAACGAGTCAACAGCTAGCTAACTGCAAATACGACTTTCATCTGCTAACTCATTTTGTTTTGGGAGTGTGTTTTGAAACATAGCGTGCCCCAGTACGTTTGATAAAATATGAAGAAACGTCTGTTAACAAGAACATTGGAGTGATATTTCGACAAGAGATCTTACGTTATAAATATTATGTATTTATATTTAGTTAAGTATCTGTACAGACACATCCATAAGGCTTTTTATTGCAAAGTTTGTGTTGCTGGATAACAGCTGTTCTGGATTTTATCGTTATAAGCCTGATGCATCGGTGGCAAAATCGTAAAAGGCTTTGTCTTTAAAATATAAATAAAGCACAAAAGCATTAATCAAATCGCAAACAGCAGCTGTCATCACAATGTGTTACTACTTTAATGATATGTATTTCGAAACTTAACTTCACAAAATATATAAGAAAACAATGGTTAATTTACATTTCAAATTAATATCGCAGTTGTCATCTTTCATACGATTCATCATAATTTCTTACTTTATTTTAAATAGCCCTGCTCAACCTTCTGAAGACTGTTACTATGCATCCGTCCAATATTGCTTAGAATTTATTTTCTATTTGCGTTTTACATCTTGTCCACAGCAAGGTTGTTATAAACAGTATACAACACAACTTTATGTATGCCATAGGGTGAAAGGGAGGTAACAGTCGTTGCCTTTGTTAAGGAACAGTCCCAGCAATTTCCTGGAGTGACGTAGAAAAACCATGGAAAAATACTTACGTCATAACGGCCGGACTGGGGGGTTGAACTCTGATCCTCCGGAATATGAGTCCAACATGTTACCATTGTGCCACTTTGCTTGGTTATTGTGTATTTAATTCCTTGATCTATAAACAGCGTAACTTACATTTCATGAAATAAATTAACAGAGGCATGCCTACCCATCCCTATTTCCTATTCAGTTTCTCTCGCCATGGCATACGTTGATTACGATTGAACCTTGCTGCCCGTCAAGCATCCTAGAGTAACAGGTATCACCTGGAACAAGTGAGGAATCACTGGAGCTGACTGGTGCCAGTCGCTAATCTTTCCAGGGATTAAGCGGTATGCATCGCCAGTTAAAGCCTTTCTACTTGGGAAAGGCCGAGTGTGAGGTAGCTTCCGGATCCGTTAATTAGTCTCAGGCATCGCGCCAGGGCGCCTAACATTGGCCCCCTGGAAGTCGTCCACCGGAATTTATTAGAACCTTAACTTCTGCTACCCCCTTAACGCCGAGAGTAGAAGTTCTGATAATCTGACTGTCCCACCAAAGAAGGATATCCCGCCCATTACTGACTGAAGTAACTCATGCCCCGGCATAGGGCCAGAAGCAGAAGGCGGCACAGGCCAAGGCAAAGGATCGCCTTAGCTATCAGAAGGCGGTTGAACGAGGTAAAGTCTACTGCAAGAGTCAACCAGCGGTTGATAGAAGAAACTGCACACAACCGCCGAACTACGTTACTGAAACCTACACCTGAAGGAAGCAACAACGTCCCAAGAAAGCATCTGTTTCCAGGGACAATCTTCTACCCAGAGTACAGTCTAGACTGTTTACCAGTTGAGATGTTCATGTCTCTAATTAAGTATTTGCTTGTAACTTCTTTACTGCGGAGTGCAGTTGTTTATCTGGGTTATTGATTATTTTTAAGATAATAGTTAACGTAAGAGCTGCTAGGGGCGCACAGTGTGCCTGAGCAGCCGAGTGTCAGGAGCATGTCGTACATGGAATTTCGTGCTGGTTGGTATTAGGCCTGCGGAGTATGACGGGCAGGGCGAGTGCCCTAAGTCCGCGGAATTTGAGTTGATAGTGGCGATAGTAAATGCACGTACGGACTTAGCATAATCTGGAGAAATTATGCTGAGGTTAACATAAGGCTGGACGAGCCTAATATAATGTGCTATTTATTGCAGATTAGCAATTGCTTAACTTGGGTAACTTGGATAAAGGGACCGGCCATGAGTAAGAATAATATCAGTTTGCAGAGACTAGTGGATTGCAAGTTATGTACGGACCCGATGCAAAATTATCCGAGGGCATTGTGTCGCTATACCAGCAAATTCCTAGACGCACAGCAGGGGATGACGGTTACGAGGACAGTGTCCATGAGGGCATTGCAACGTGGATGACAGACGCAACCAGGCCAGGGACGAGATGTTGTGTATTGAGTTCGAGTCCCAGGGGTGGAGATCGCCACCAACAGCACGTCATGCTACGTGATTGCAAGTACTGTGTCAACATAATGAGTGTGCCGATAGTCTGGCACATTAAACTGAGAAAAGGAACAACCTTGTTAATCAGGCACAGTGTGCGTTTCCTGTGGTGACTTTAGAGTATGTGTTAAACTCATATGTTAACTGATGTGTCTGAAATGCCATAAGGTTATAGCCCCATTCTTAAGAGAATTAACGTGTGAATTAAAACTGTATTAGCTAATTGTGTCTGTTATTTACTGTGACAGAACACCGGTGACTGGAACATTTATACCTGAAATGTATAGATACCAAGCTATCTACACCTCGTGGTAAATGAATAGTAGGGAAGGGCTCAGCAGTGTACCTGTCATAAAACTGTTAAAAACAACAGGGAGGTATGAAATTGAGGTGGCCTGCTCGACAAGGCGTGGATAAAGTCGCCTCACAGTTCCTCAGGCCAAATCTCTTAGCTCGTACAGCGACAAGATATACCAGGAACCACATCCATCACCAAAGACCCCATTCACAGAGCCACTTGCACCCTGCTCTCAGGGGCAAAGCGAAGACACCATCAGGTAGATACCCAGATGTACCTACCACCTACAGGCATCAAAACTTTGGCTAACCAATGTGGGGCCAAAAAATACCATCAGGTCAACTCAAGAACCAGGGTGCCCCTGAGATTACTGGCATACAAGACATCGACTTCTGAGATTCAACAGCCAAAATCCACAGCTATAAGACAGCCATTGCAGACTTACCCCTTAACTGTTTAGCGATCTGCGTGGAACCAGATTAAGCAAGTGCTGGAAAACGCAAAACTGAGTTTGCTCACTGCGACTATGCCTAGATGAGACGACGAGGACCATGACCTTACCGGCCTAAACTACAGATGTCAGGACTGCAGAGAGAGGCAGGAAACATGTGACCATCCTGCATACACAAGAGGAAGAGAACGAGATAATAGCTAACGACACATGCCCCCAAACCTTTCACCACCTTTACATAGGATGGAGAGATTAAGTCAGAGACCCAACAGGCAAGGAGGACCAGCACCAGAGACTAGAACCCTGACACACTCAGACAACTAACTCCGTTTCTGGCCCAACAGAATTGGAACCCCTACCAGAATACGTGTGCAAACCACGAGAGAAACCACAATGCTTCCTCAATACTTGCCACAGGGCACTTGGAACATGCCCAGACACCCCCTGCCCTGTGGGTAACTAAGGTAAAGCCTCAGCTCCAGGGCGAAGCCGAACACAGGTAAAAAGATATTAGAAATATGTCACCAGTTGGACCCAGCTAGAAGAGAGCATGATGGCCCATATTTTGGACAAGTCCATCCCCCCGCCATCACCAGAGGGAGAAAGACAGAGGATAAATCCACCTCTTCCTCTGCTCTTCAGTTGCCAAAATGGTGGCACTATCCCAAGCAGAATTTCCATAGAGATTGTCCCATCCTTAGAGACAAAGAGCAAAAAATAGAAACCAGCAAGAAATAATCCCCTTCAAAATAAACATCCACAGAAACGCACCACTCCATGTAACTACTGAACTATTCCAGAGGCACCCCAATACCTCCGTGGTTCACCATTTAGCTGGGAGAATGGAAACTAAGGGTAATAATCGACACTGCTGCAACAGCCAATTATTTGTGAGCTGACATACCCAAGAAAGTCGAAAATAACCAGGAGAGAACAAAGTTCCTGATTGTGGAAGATCTAGGGGAGGAACTCATACTCAGGCTCCCATTGCTGCAAAACAACCATTCCTTCATTGACTACCCACATCGCAGTGTGTATTTTGGTAGTTCCAGGCATGTGGCAATCAGCTGGTGCGATGCACATGAAAGACAGGAAGAACTTGTGTGCCTAACCAGCTGACAATCCGACCACAGGATCAGACACCACAAAGCGACGGTACAGAATAATAAACGCCAAACACACTTATCCCTCTGCTCAGTCAGCCATAGGCAGCTGGAGTAGAAAGGTCATGCGGCAAGCCTTCACTCCATACCACACGGCAGTGGCGAGTCCCATACCCTCACATAACAGGTCACCCACAACTACACAGCATACAACACCAGAAAGCAGACAACACCAGAAGGCATCAACACAGACTCCAAGGTCCAGTGCACAATATGACACAGTCTTATATTATTCCACAAGAGCAGCAAACAGACTGCATACCATGCCTCCATGACAGCCACGGGAGACACCCACTTCTCAAGGAATCCCCAGAATTGCAGGAGAGCTGATCAGCAGTCGAGATGAGAGCAAGTGCTGCCGTACTCCCCCCTCTGCCAACTGCAGAGCCAGTCCCAGCGCCTAGAGCACCTGAGGCCACAACCCCTATGGGCCAACCAGACTGCCCAACCTACCAGATTCTGCCTGCACCTGCCGTAGCAACCACTTTGCTACCAGCCCCGCCCAACAGAACAGCAAGCATCGCCGAGAGACAATATGACGCCGTTCACCATACCCCACCATCTGACATAACTTTGCACCAGCCAACACACCATTCTATGCGCCACCTCAGCCGGCACCAGAGTCAGTTGGTGCAAAAAGCAAAGCCAAGGTCCTGCCCATTGTGAGCAAATCAGCTTTCTCAGTCAGCTTAGCACAATTACAATGCCGAGGCTACCAGCCATGCCAAAAAAACGAGAGCTGCACAAAAAAACCAGAACACAAAAAGAAAAACAAAGCTACTGCCTCCTACCAAGGCCACCTGGCCATAACAGCCAACATTACCACTATCTGAAATCTAGAACATAAAGGAAAAAAAGAACTGCGCCTTTACTCTTCCTTTCTGGAACCGAGATCATTGAAATAAAAGTTAAAATATTTTAAATATTACATTAGAAAATTTAAATTACATAAAATACTAATTCACCAATAATGAAAAACCCCTTGCCCTGCAATGCTACAACCTCGTTTGATCTTGATTACCAGTGGTACCTGTACCACGCAAATACTAGGTTTAGGAAGTGCTTCGCACAAGAGAAACATGAACCCAGTGTACTCCAACCAGAGCATGGAAACCCACTAAATTTATATGCTTAAACAAGTGAAACTTTCACATAGCTAATTGTTGTTCAGAGTGTATCAAGCCAGATAGAGGCACAAGTGTCCAGCCTTCCATGATCCTGTGCAATGGAAAAGTCTACCAAGTTTACAGAAGCCTTCATCTAGAGCATGTGGAACTTTGTGTGTGTCTGTTTCTCACTCCAATGCTTTGTGTTAAATATAGGAAAACAAGCAACTTAGGATCAGAGTATTGTTGGCTCAAGGCTTCGTTTAATTCTACCACGACTTGGGCAAACAGGCTGCGGCTACCCAGATTCTGCACCCATTTTTCACACTGTGCCAAAGAGACTAGCCACACTGGCACACACCTAACTAGTTCCAAGGGTGTACGTATGTTTTCGTAAAGTGTTTAACCCTAGCCGATATTGATGCCATTAAGAATGTAAGCCGCCCACAGTATTTTAGACCACATGTAACTGCCAATCTTGTTCGTAACTATTCCTCCAAGTTATGTTAATTACTTATTAATTTGGCTATTTAAGCCTGAGTTAACATTAAGTTACCAAGAACAGTTAAACCAAGGGAGTAATTGGTCGATCTATTTTAATAGTTTTGCTGTTTTCAAACTAACAACCACTATGTGTATTGATGTTTATTATTACAGCCATCGTCTGCCAACTGCCCACGTAAGAGGTTCGTTCCCAGAGGGCTAGTTATAGCAGTACTTACCCCATGCTGACGCGTTCAGCTTTGCTTTGATGCTACCCCTTATCCACAACCTGTGCACAACTACGCTTTATTTACCCATGCCGAAGTCCTGAGGGTTGGGTGAATGGGGAAGTTCCATTTTCCAGAGTTCTACCAGGATCCTGTTCGTCAGCATGCTGGACAGAGGGGCTTGATGCACCACAGTTGCATTGCTCCTTCTGCGCCTTCTAGCAGACTCCTTGACTGTAGGCACTGCCCTTCAACCCTCCGCCCCCCCAACCTGCTGCCCGGTCCACTACACACTACTAGGGTTACTCAGAAGGGCTGCCCCTAAGCAAATGCATCTGATGCAACCTGCCACACAGCTCGCCCAGTAGCACAGGTGCTCCAGTCATCCCTTGCAGCTTGCATGGATCACGTCCGCGGATCGCCTCACCTGCACCTATTGCTTCCCTGCTCACCCCAGGCTGGCATGCTGGTATATAAGGCACAGATAGGGCACGATTTATTGTCAGTTGACTACTTAAGTTTACGTCAGCTCTCAGGTGTTCTTATAAGAACCTGAAAGCTTACAATCTGCTCTCAGCCTCTGTCGTCAAGCTTAACTCAGCCGACCAACCGCTGAGCTGAACAACACTTCAAGTTTCAAGCACGTGTTGCTGGACACTTCACCGCCGCCACCTACGCGTATATGACGGGATTGTCAGTGGTCTTACCAGTTGGGATACATTTAGAATGGCATAGACTGGGGATGTTTTTAGTACAAAAAAAAACAGTTCCACTGAACCTTGTGTTTGTCCTACTCCCCTAGCTTTCCTAACAACATCCCTCTGACCACCACCTATCTATTCATATTTCCTATTTGACTCCACTGGAAGCAGAGTACATTGATAGGTTCATACCTTGCTGCCCTTAAGGCATCCTCTGGTAACATGTCTCACCTGGACCAAGCGAGGTATCACCGAAGCTGAGCGGTACCAGTCACTAACTTCTTCGGGGGTTGAGCGGTACGCATCGCTAGTTTGAGGCGTTCCACTTGGGAAAGGCCAAACGTGAGGTGAGCTTCCAGTATCGTCTACTACTTGCCCTCCGTGGGGAGTCTCATAGTCAGTACTATGGCCCCCACAGACCCTAGGATCCATTAATTAGTCGCAGGATGCCTAGCATTGGCCCCCTGGAAACCGCCCAACAGAATTTATTAGAACCTTAACTTTGCTATCCCCTTAGTGTCACGAGTAGGAGTTCTGATAATCCGACTGTCCCGCCAAAGGAGGATATTCGCCCATTATTGACCACTGCACCTCATGCCCATGTATAGGGCCAGAAGGCGACACAGGCAAAGGGTCGCCTCAGCTATCAGAAGATGGTCGAAGAAGGTAAGGTTCACTGCGAGGCTCAACTAGTGGTTGCGAGAAGAGGCTGCACGTGCATGCACATCACGTTATTGAATCCTACACCTGGAGGAAGCACCAATGTCACAATGAGCATCTGTTTCCAGGGCCAATCTTCTACCCACAGTACAGCCCACACTGTTTACCTGTTCCTCTGGCCATATCTCTTAGTTTGCACAGTGACAAGATATACCAGGAACCACGTCCATCATCAAAGATCACATTCACAGAGCCACTTGCACCCTGCTCCCAGGGGCTAAGCGAAGACACCTTCAGGTAAATATCCAGATCTACTTACTACCTACGGACGTCAAGTTAAAGTGAATAAAACAGAAATGTAAAGTCATTGTTATGCAATAATATTTTTGCACAAGATATTACTCAACATATACGTATAAAAAAGAATGACATATAATAATAACATCGTATTTGTAAAGTAAAGATATTTGGGTGGCTCTTAACAGCTGCAGTCTTGAAAGTCGATGAGGATGTTTGCATTTGAAGCAGTGTCAGAATGCAAGGGTGGAGGTAAACGGGAGGTCCCCCGTAAAAACCTGCGACCAACGACTTCATCTGGCATGATTCCCTCTTGTGAAAGTGTGGGAGTGTCCTGGCTAAGGATTGAACCCTACAGTAATAATTATTTAAATCACAGTATGCAGCATGTAATTTTTTTCTGATGTTCAAAAATTATTTGATGAATTTTCCTTGTAAAAACTGTCACAGATGCAAAATTTCTTAGAAAAAAATATGTCATTTACTGCCAGTGACATATTCTGCATTGAGGCATGGAAAATGTGTAAATAGTGCCATTTTTCATCCAGAAATCCAAATTTTTTTTGGGAGAGGACCCCTAGACCTCCCTCCCCTCCTTCAATAGAGGGATGTGTGAATAGCCCCCACCCCAACTGAAATTTTAGCTACGTCCCTGTATCTCACCTATGAAACAACACAGATTATTCATCAGAGGCAGTCTTCAGTAGTAATGGTGTCTGCCCTGTCTAAGATCAAGTAGCAGTGAATATTATTTTCAGTTATGCTATGTAATTAATGGTACAACAGAAGAAACAGAAATTGTAATGTTATACATACTAGCAGAAAATGTACTATGTCACAAATTGATGTCTCTTCCCAAACAGGATAAAACTTTTTGACTGTTCCTGTCACACAACCCACCAACTTTCTTTATCTGCTTCAGCAAAGGATTCATCACCTTCCTCTCATCAGTTCTTTCAGCCAAAAATATAGCCTCCAACCCACATTCAAAATCAGAGATTGCCATTTACTGGTTAACAGCTTCAATAAATAAAGGAATGGCCATCAGTGATCTCAGCTGCTCTCCGTAAAAGAAAGAACACGGCCAACGAAGTCGCACTCTTATTTAACTAGATGGCACACAATATACAACAACACTATACAATTAACACAGCTTACCAGCCAGCACTTTTAGAAGTTTTTACATGTAAACAAAATGCTCCCTTAGAATATTGTGAATTAAGACTAGGCTACATTATTTTTACTATTGAGTTAAGTTTTGCACACATTAACGAACACACAACTACAATAGATAGATAATCACAAAACTAAGTCCACTCAATCAATGGTTTACGTTAAGGCATATAGGAGATTCTGGGCTCAAAAAACCATTTTAAAATAAACAATTTTGTTGAAAATGCTCCTCCAAAAAAAATATATGCCCTGCTATTAAACTGCAAACCACATTGAGGTGCTGATTACCCAACAACCAAAGTTGCACGAGCAACCAAAGTTACAACAACCAAACTTATAAAAACATACCTACTTGGAAATAAACATTTGTTAAAACTTTGTATAACATAGACAAAATAAAAACATAACTCTATTGATAACTTGTGCAGCTGTATTGCAATGAAAACATTAAAACTGGGTTTTCTCCATTTCAAAGCTTTGGTTTTTTTAATATAGATATGACGAACAGCCACTTGAAAATCATTATGCCAGTAACGTATGGCTTACACAGAAATGTAACAGATGAAAGAGCTAAGAAATTGTGTTCAGCGCTGCCTGGTGTGGGTGATATGAGAGTACATGGAGCAGTGGGGGAAGGTTGCAGTCCCTGTGAGACAAAATTCCATTGGACTACTGGGATTTATACGTGGATCTTTTAGGTAACTCAACTACATACAATATAATTTTATTTGTAAAAGTATGGTTTTAAGTACAAACACAAGTTTTTTTTGTCCATCTTTGTGTTTTTCAAATCCGTTTAGTATTTTTTTATATGCTGCATTCTGGAAAAAGCAGTTTTATAGCAATTTTAAGAGCCCCGAAAATCATGTTCCTAATAAGTGTGCCTAATTTTGTAACTTACTGTGACATAGTTGGATGTGTGCATTATTTTCATTAGTACTACACATATAAAAATGTAATGTGCATTAATCACACACGTTAAGTAGTTAAAAAAATATGCTGCAATACATTTCAAACATAGGTATAGACCCTTATAGCTGTCACTATTAGCCGTGGTATGGGTATCTCGTCTTAGGGGAGTCCATATTTTCTTAATCCGCCATAAACTTACTCTCCTCTCATTTTACCTATCTAGACTTGTCAGGAAATTTCGTCTTCTCTCCTCAAGCAGGGTTCCAAGCCACTGTCGCCTTATTAGACAAAAACTAACTGCAAATTATTGGTAATGGCACTCAACCATGGATGTTGTAACAGGGGGGACGGGGTGGACACATCCCCCCCCCCCCAATAATAAGTCTTCATTTTGTCTCCGTCAATATTTACAAGATGTTTCTTAACTATGTTATAAACTTTGGGACATGATTATTTATGGAAAATGAGGTACAGTTTCAAGATGAAATTTTTGTGAAGTGCAATTGGCAAGAGAGAAATTCACAGTTGAAAATTTTATTTTAAAATGGTATTTCGGCAAAATATTTGAAACGACGAAAAGTTACATTTAAATTCTGTGCACTGTGATAAGTGTTATTGAGATCTTCAACCAGCCAAGAAATCACTCTAAGACTCTCTTCTTCTTGAAAATAACAGGATGGTTACCCTCTCATTGAGTAGCACTTTTGTGGAGTTGGGTTTTCAAACATCATGTTACCTTTTTTGAGCAGTACATACCAAGGAACATAAAAGGTTCTCTTGTTGAAAGTCACTAGAATGCACCGTTTACAAGAAACAATTCATACAAGTAATCAGATACTGCAATATAGTGCACGTAAGGTGAGCATTACAACCAGTTCTAAGAGACTGTAGAATCGTTAGCACACAAATTTCTCTTGCTTTTTACAGAAATTCATACATGAATTATGCCAAAGATGAAGGTGTGCGATAGGCATGCCATTGTATGGCGATTCTTAAGTTTGTTGAGGTTTATTTGGCTGAAATATATTACACGTTTCTAAAGAACTGTAGTACAGGATGCATTTTTCAAAGTGCAAAATGCATTTACAAGCGTTCTGTGTGCGATTACATTGCAGGTGTAGCAGTTTTTGCCAACATACCAGGTATTGTGCTGTTGTTACAGAGACATTAGAGTGTATTTTATTGTAAATAGCACATTCTATTGTAAATAGCACATTTTATGTTGCTTAGGATATACTGCTCAGAAAAGGAACATGAAATGTTTACGAAACGCAATGCCACAAAAGTTCTAGTCAATAAGAGGGTGACCCCCACCCCTGTTATTTTTATGAAGGGGAGAGTTTTGAAGAACAGTTTCTGAATGAGTTGAAGATCTCTATAACACTTATTATTGTGCACAGAACTGAAAGTTAACAACACGTCATTTCTAAAAATTTGCCAAAACACAATTTCAAAACTCATTTTTCAAGGGTGAATTTCTGTTTTATGAATTGCACTAGTCAAGAATTTTGTTGTGTAACTATACACAGTTTTTGGTAAGGAATCACCTCCAAAAGTTTTTAACAAGAGTTAAGAATGTTTGGTTTCGTAGTATTACGAAACACACAAATTCTGTGATCACTGATATATTTTTATTTGTCAGTAACCTTGTTAACACAGCCTATGCTGTAATAAATTAAAAACTATAAATAAAACCCATCTGCTGCAAGTATTGGTGTACATAGTACATTCGTGATAAAACTTTCACTTTCGAATTAAAACTTTGTGTAAAGTTTCACACACAAATGATTGGCTATTTGCCTCCAGTAAAGTTGGTGGAGAATTAAGAAAAGTAATTATATTTAGTACTATCCTACTAAGCGTACAGTGATGAAATTAGAGGTAACGCAAGTACTCGCCTCTTTAACAAGAATGGACTATAGACAACGTATATGCATTCCAACAGATGGCATAGCATAAAAGTGGCTCGGCTGTTTGTTTCAAGAAAGGAGTACAGAAAATTATTGTTTGGAAGTATGTTGGCTAAAAATGTTTTCGTACACTGTGTCAAAACATGATTGTATAGTAGGTACTTGTCTATGTCTAAGGGATGTTTATAGATAGGACTCATTTGTATAGTCTGGCTCATGAAAGAATTCAATTTTTTGGCAGTTGTGTCGGCAACATTTTTATAGCTGTTTCAATGGAAAAAGCAATGTGTTCCTCTATTCACATGTGATTTCTGAATAAACAAACTAAGTTGACTGGCAAACTGTGCAGTATATCAAAATGAAAAGTATTTTCCTGTATCTCTGTGTACACAAGGTAATCTTCAGAACTGTCAAAAACTAATAAATATTACCAAAGATAGACATATACTGCAAAATTGGACAGTCAGCAGAATGCACTTTTGCACAAACCAAATGATGCAGGAGCAAAATTAGTTTTTACGTGGAAACTGCTTTAAAAATAAATGCTAACACAACTGTCAAAAAATGGAATTCTTTCATGAGACAGACCATATGCTGTATTTTGTACGGTTCTTCAAAATGACTATGTGAGATACTGGTGATAAATAATAGAAAAAATTAAGTATTATCAACCAGGTGAGCTAACTCCATACAGGTTTCTCAAGAACATATATGGTCACCTATCTAAAGTATTTTTCAATCCTTGCCTTGATATTTATTTTAAAAATATAAAATTCCTACAAAAAAATTACTTTTTCTTTATTTCTGTCTGATGTTATTGTTATTAGTAGAAATCTGTAGATGTATAGCTTAAACCAAATGTTTTAAAATAAAATGGAGCCAATGTTTTATGAAGTTTATGCTGTGTTGAACTTAATCACAGAAGATTATATAAAGAAATTTGATAATGTAAAATCGTACATTTTTCAGTTTAAATATCTGCAAGAAAATATTTCTACACCTTTGTGTAGTTTCCTCCGTTACATTATTCTTTCATTACAGGTAGTTTCTGTACCATGCCAACACCAAATGTAGCAGATATTGACAAACTTTAAACATTTTCTATACAAATGTTTATTGGCTCAAAGTCAGTGAATTTTTTACACAGATTTTTGGCAGGTTTTGAGAATATATTTTTTTTAATATACTAGGGTGAATAGGTGAGATACTATAACGATAGTGAATACAAGTTTTTTTTTATTATTTTTTATGTTTGCATACAGACATTAAATATTCTTACCACTACTGCAGCTTTGAAGTGTAACATTCAGGTTTCTCCTGATATATAAATTAATTAATTATTTTGTGTGAACAGGGCTTGAACAGGTATGTTAAATGCATTTTTGCAAATAACTTTCAGTCGCCCCCAAAAAATATGAGCTTGTGACACCCATGACTCACCAATACTTCTTTATCAAGTTTCTGAACATCTCTGGTGGGCTGCTCCTCTTCTCCGCTATCGTCATTTGTCTTCAAACTAGTAACCACAAGAGCAAAGAACAAGAAATTAACAACAAACAATTTAAGCAAAAAAAAAAACTAGTAAGTTGCTCTACACCCAAGTACTATAATATCACTGTTTACATAAAACCATCATAACCAGCTGCTTGTTCAGCAGTTCTCCAATATGTAAGTTAACCTGTACAGGATAATTTTGCCTGGTTTTGACACATGTCTTCTGAGAAGAGTGTCTATAAAATGAATTTTCCACAAAGTCAAAATGATTTGAAGGACAAAGCAATGGACCTGTAGGCATCTATATTAGAAGATACATTTATTTATTAACATCTTTTACTTTAGCAAAGTTTAGGCACCATGTCTTTTCTTATATTTAAACAATTACATAATACATATGACAGCTACATAAAACAATGCACTAAATTACTGTAGTGTCTTACATCTAAAGTAACAACAAGTCTAAAGTAATATAAAACTAAAATAATGTGAAATATGAGTTAAATTCTGTAAAACTTACTTAAACTAGAGAACTAAGGAAAAGTTGTCAGAGAAATAGGAACATGGTTAATTCACCAAATAATAAAAATTAATCATTCACAAAGAAATAAAATACAGTAATATGATGTCAGTTATTAAATGCACGAGAGATATACACAACACTTCTTACACCTTACGCAAACTACCACCAAGCATTCTAGTGTACATACGAATACACTCTCGTACATACGTTAACATGAACAACTAACAGCATAGTTTCTATGGTCTTGAAATCATGGGTGACAATTAATAATGTGTTCTGTGATCTTCAATGTTGAGAATGCTGAGCTACTTTTATCTGGCAGAAACTTCCAGTCGCGTGAAGCTGATATTATGAAATAATTTTAATAGAACAGAGTCTTATGGATGGGTATACAAAGCTGTAAATCTTTATTTGAGAGAGTATAGAATATATGACTATCACTTAATGGAACCAGTTGGTTGCTCACACAGTCAGAACCAGATTTAGCTACAATTATATAAACTAACGCTAAGCAATTTAACTGAAGTCTTTCATCAAGACATAACCAGTTAAGTTTATCGTAATGAGCCAAAAAATGATTGTGGGTCTTAAGATTATATATAGTTTGTAACCATGTATTTTGTACTCTCTGTAATTTAAATGCCAAATTTTCGGTTAAATTTGTATATACCATATCACAGTAATCAATTACGTATACAGTCTATCTCATGTAAGTATTCCATATTTTGACAGTTCACTTCTGAGAACTGCGACTGTAAACCGGATTGCAAAACCAATGCTTTTCCAGAAAGCTAGGTAGTTTAAAGCTCCAAACAATGGAACTTCAAAGCACATTTCTCAGAAGAGATACCTATGTCAAAATATGGAAAAATTACATGAGACAGACTATCGGCAAGACAAGTAACTAGACCAAGGGAACTTCTGCATATGTGGGGAGAAAGTTTCCATATCTGCAAATGGTATGCAACACACAGAATGATTTCTTACATTTGCTGGTAACATGATTTGACCCGAAGGGGTTATTATTTAAAATAACACGCAAGTCTTCCACATCTTTTCAAAACTGTATAAGAATACCAGCCAAGCACACTTTTGGAAGCAAAGCATAATTAACTTTACTTAGTACAGTTTGCGAGCAGATTAAGATACACTGAGATTTAGTAGGATTCACATTCAAAACATTACGTGAATAAACTCGAGATCAGAATTTATGTCATCAATCGCAGTGACCAACACATTTGAAGGACTGAGAGATATATTTGTAAACCGTCAGCGTAGACATGGTGCTTGGACTTAGTTAACACATGCGGTAAGTCAGCAAAATTATAATATGAGAAAAAGAATTCTAGTTTATGTTGCAAGACTAACATAAATTTGTACAATGAAGTACACGAGAGTAAGTATTCAGTGTGTTTTCATGAGAACAGGGAATATGAAGAAATTGTATCTGAAAATTGTGGACACAAGAAATTTCAATTGAAATTTAAGAACTGAATCAAATGAAAAACATTACTTTCTTAAGAATACATTACGGAAGAATCTTAAAATCCTTGTTTTTTCTTGAAATTGAGGCCTCAATTTAGTGTCAAATCCAAATTTTTACAATTTAGACAACACTGCAATTTGTATGCGTATATGCTTAATTTTTCTATGCATTTCAGTCATCAGTAAAATGTTGCAGACCAACAACGGGATAGAATATTGAGAATGCTGTATGGCACAACAGCTCCCCTCCCTCCCCCCAGTCATGTAGAGTTGTCACCGCAATTGTAAAGTTAGTCATTAAAAAATTTAATAAATAAATCACAGACACTTTAAATTGTTGTGGACATTCTTTGATACTATACTCCTTATACTCTTACTTTAGAGCTCGTGTATACAATTACACGTGGGTTAATCGTTTGTGATTGGAAACACTGTGTCAGTACACATCTGAAAGTATGTTCTATTTAAAAGAGTTTATCATTGAATTTATACTTTGTATTAAGAAATTACATTTCTATCTCACATGACATACATGCCTGTATTACCTAAGTGTGGATTTTTTTATACATATAATTTCCTATGCTACTTTTTAAGCATTTGGCCAGTCATCTGTAACACACACATGTGCCAAGGGTAGTGAAGAGTCTGTTCCCATGGTTATTGAATGTCTTGCTCCAGTGTTGACAAGTCTGTGACTCCTATTTGGCAACTTAAATCAAGCAGCTTGGCGTGTCGCGGTTAAGAATCATTCGCTGGTGTCGTAAAACATGCTCAGGGAAAACCGTTAAAGAGTGGGGAAAATATAACAGTTCTGAATGTTTTTGATTATCGTTGTCAACAGTATCAGACATTGCTTTTTGATGGAATTAGCTGCTATACCAGCTACGTTGCCAGTATTTTTAGTGCGTGAAAGGAATTCCAGGAAAAAGGAAAACATGTGCCACATGGAAAGAAGAGAACGCAGGAAAAAAGTGTGCTCTGTGTGTAATAAAGTTAATTTGTTTTTCTTGCATCACAAAGGCACAACTGTAAATAAAGTGTTTGGTGTTATAAATGCTGATCAGGATTTGCCAGCGACTAGAAACGTAGGTACAGGTTTAAGTTATACAATCCATGATTGATTTATGTTAGGCTACTGAAATTATATTACCTTGTAGCCAGCCATCAACATAGTTCTGACTGTGACTAATCGCTGGCTTTCACAGTGGAATGTTATTGACCTCATTTGTTTACCTCTGGTCTAAAGCTAGAGTAAAAAGATTACACATGTACTCGTTGCTGCAATGGATGGCACTGTTAATCTGCAATATGTATATCCAATAAATGACTGTACTAAGTAGGTTTACTAGACTTTTAACTTATACTAAAATTTACACCTATTTGCCTACTTCATTGTTTCTAAGAGAAAAAAATTTAAAACAGAGAATTAACTTACACAAAGCCATACTTAAATGAGCATGATTCATAAATCTATTACAAATAAAGTAAATTAAAGGCTGGGTTTCTCAAAGCTGAAATTTCCGTGAAAAAATCAAATAAGATTAACTTGAGAAAACAGATTTTGCTTACTTTTTCAAAAGATATTTTCTATTGCCATGCTGACACCAGTATTTCATACATTTCCTACTGGCACAAGAGTAAAACACTGAACTCTGCCAAAATGGTTTTGCTAATAAAGATGGCAAAACTTATTAACAAGGGTTGCTCTTTTTGAGATTTTTAAATTCATTTATTAATTCCTGAAGACTTCAATTGCATTTTCACAGTTTTCCTTTATGTCCTATGACATCTTAAAGTGCATCTCAGATACGAAGGTCAAATTTTGACCAAATTTTATCTCCCACAAAAGACAAACTCAATTGCAGAAACCCACAAGTCATTACAGCTACTCACATTGGAGTCTATTTAGATGGGAAACCTTTACAATATGGACTTTGTAACAGAGACAGACATAATTTAGTGAATGTCCTACGAACACTTCCTCTCGGCAGCTGTTCCGATGATTCCAAAGACATTTTAACCACTGCTGAATGGTATCTCAATGTTTTTACATCCGTGTTAAATAACGTGGTCAGCAAAATCACCACACCATAGCAAAAGCCATTACGCAAGGAGTTTGATGAATCACAGTAATCACCAGCAGACACATTCTACTTGTGTCACCACACCTCTATAGAAGACCTAACGACAGCAGAGACTTGACTGCTGACCTACCATGTAGCAGGCCAGGTAAAAAAAGAATACCTGGAATAATGTGCTTCACTCATCACTACCCAGTGCACACACACCAAGCAATGCACTGGAAATAAATTGTTAGAACACGATTTTGAATGACGACTTCAGAAGAAATTAATGCTACAAAGAGCATCTGGCCCACACAGGAGAAAACTGGACACATTCAAATAACTCTATTAGATGCATTAACAAAAATACTGCAACACTGTGTCACAAATTGATATGTGTACACAAATAAATTAAAATTTGTTGATTGTTTTTGTCACATGGCCTGCCATCTTACATCGTCAATTCTGCTGAGAATTTCTCACCTTCACATCAGTACTCGCAGCCGACAGTACAGTCTCCCAACCAATTGCCAAATCCCAGCTTGTCAGTTACTGGTCAACAGCTTCAGAAAGTAAAGGATTGGTCTTTGGTGATCTTGGCTTCTTTCAATTGTTGTACGTGTAAAGAAAATAATCCCTTGAATTCTTGTATATTAACACTACATTTAAGTATGGTTTTAACTAGCACATAATACATACTGAAGAACGCAATTAAAGTAGTTAATTACATTACTAAGTCAATTCATTCAACTGTTACATTTAGGCATACCATATAGGAGATTCTGGGCTGAACAAACCATTATGAAATAAACAATTTTGTTGATAACGTTCCTGCGAAAAAAAAAAAAAAATGTGTGCACTGCTATTAAATTGCAAACCACATTGTGATACTAATTACCTAACATCCTATGTCATTCTGCAACATTATCCCTAGGAATTCTGTAGCTTCCTCTATCCCAGCCTGTCCTTCTCATCTGTATACGTCCACACTAACTTACTTCCTTGTAAACCTCGTCTTTCTCATGTTAATTTTCATTTTGTTTTATTTATTCCACAAAAAAAAAAAACGAAAATTGTACCTGACATGTTCAACATCCCAGAGTATTTTACTCATTATGGGATCAACTAAACAATTTAAATATATAAATAAATAAATAAATCACATCTTATCAATGTCACCTGCAACATGCCCCGCCACCTATATCTGCACATAAAAAGTTGTTTGCGAACAATCCTATTTTGCCATCCACTCCCAAACCCATGTAATTTGCCATTACTCTAAACAACAAGGGGCTCAGCACAATTTCCTGTGGCACCCCCACCACCTGCATATAAAAACAGTCGTTGGCAAACAATCCTATTTGCCACTCACTCTCAAACACATGTCATTTGCCGTTACTTTAAATAACAAGGGCCTCAGTATGCTTCCCTGTGGCAACCCTGATGTAAAATCTCCCTTCTGATATTTGAATCGATCACTTTTACCCTCTGTCTTGGGCTCCTGAGGAAGTATCCAATTCATGTAACAACAAACTTGTCGTCTTCTTTATTTTTCCCCTCCTCTTCTCCTCCGGTGGTGGTGTAAGATTGATGACGTCAAATTAAGTTGTGTGCTGCATTTCTTTAATGAAAGGTTATGCAGATACTGTCAAAACAAGGTAGTTCCATGTAGGCCTATCAGTCAATTTTCTATGCCAAAATAAATAATGCAATGATATGGTATCTACATAAATCACATAAAAATAATCTCCATATTTTCTTGTATAGAACACAATATATCTCTTGTTTTACTGCCTAATAATTTTGTACAATAGTAATACATGCGCACTAAATAAATTTTTTACTTTTAAAATAATTTGTTGTTGATGTCTGCTTAGTAGGTTATTTGTTTGAAACTGGTATTACAATAAGTAAAAGAGTGGGAGAGTTTAATTGTACAATTTGATGCCATTATACTGGCACTCACTGAATAGTAAAATTAAACCCATACAACCCACACCTAATATATCTGCTAATATTAGTATTCTGCACCAAAACATACGCAGTCTAAAAAATAAAAAAATTGAACTTGAAAATGTCTTAAATTTAAAACAACCTGACATAGTATGTATAACAGAGCATTGGTTGAAGCATGATGAGATATCCTGCTGTCATTTTGACATTATATGTACTAGCAACATGCTACTGTAGAGAACAAATTAGAGGGGGAGGAGTGTGCATCTATATAAAAGATAATATATCCTTTAAAGCTATAGAAATGGACAAATGGTGTCAGGACAAGGTTATAGAGGCAGGATGTATTACAATACCTACTCTAAAATCTTGTATAATAGTAATTTATAGATCCCCTATAAACTCTAATTTAAACAATTTCTTTGTAAATTTAGAAAAAAATTTTAGCAATGATAAGTAAAGAGGTCAGATATCAAATAATTTGTGGAGATTTCAATATTAATATGAATGAAAGTAGTAACAACTCAGTAACTTTCAAGAACTTGTTATCACAGTTTAACTTAAAATGTTCAATCTCTGAACCCAATAGAATAACCTACTCAAGTAAAAGTACTCTAGATAACATTATAACAAACATAAACAACATA
>PNEQ01074052.1:0-36577 GCA_003012365.1 Medauroidea extradentata
TAAAAAAAATTGCGTCGTATTCACCAGTCATGGCATAATATTCTGTAATAATTTCATTATTTACCGTGAACTGTATAAAAAGTTATTAGGGGGGGACATACAGACATACACATACATACAGACTTACAGACATACAGACAGACAGACAGACGCGCGATCTCATAAGCCTATCTTTCCTAAAGGAAAGTAGGCTAAAAACTAGCCGGCCGGCTGCGGCGTTGCCCGCGTAAAATTATGTAATGTACACAGTAACTCTGGATAAACTATGTAATGAAGGCTTTTGACAACTAGCTTGCTCAATAACAGCGAACTATAATTAACTGTCTTAGCTC
Organism: Medauroidea extradentata; assembly: GCA_003012365.1. Classification (NCBI taxonomy): domain Eukaryota; kingdom Metazoa; phylum Arthropoda; class Insecta; order Phasmatodea; family Phasmatidae; genus Medauroidea; species Medauroidea extradentata. The sequence continues at coordinate 333 of PNEQ01074052.1, forward strand.
AGTGTAAAGAGCGCTCGCAATATGCTCGTATGATGTCATAGTAATTCCCATCGCAAAGTCTTGCACGGGATACGAACCCGCGTCCCCACCCCTTCAACACCACAAACGTTATATAATACCTGAGTGAATGTTAAAGGCATGCCATGATAATTCTTTCGTATGTAGTGGCTACAGTCCAAAGAGGTTTTATTTGTGAGTAGGTTGGCAAAAAGAAACTACTGTTGAATTATTTCTCCGTGATCATTCTCTTTTTTCGGGAGACTAACATTTTACTGCTTTTCAGCTACTAAATTTTCGAATTTCATAAAAACCTGAATTTGAATTGTATATATTTACATAAGCTTCATTTGTATCAAAAAATCACCTCGATATCTCAACGGGTATAAGCGGTACAGATGATTATTTGAAATCACATTTTATTCTTTTAACAGCTTTCAAAGACGAATTTCGAAAAATCCTGTAATTACTTTTTTTATATTTATGTAAGATTTATTTTAAAGCAAAAACCATTTCAATATTTCCACTGGTTTAGGAGATAAGTGGGATTAGTATTACAAACACGTTATATTTTTTTAAAGAGCTTTCAAGGACAAATTTCGAAAAATTGTAAAAATACTATTTAGATATTTACTTAAGCATCATTTAAAAAATAAGCTCACTATCTGAAGTCGTTTAGGAGAAATCACGGATTAATGAGAAACACATTTTACGACTTTTCACCCCCTTAATTTGCGAATCTCGCAAAATCGAAAAATTTGCGAATATGCATTTCTTTGGGCAATATTATGAAGTCAAAAAATTTATGATAGTATTCCCGGTTAAAGAGATATCAAGGATTAATTTTAACATATTTAACCCCTTTTATCCCTCTTAGTTATCGAATTTCGAAAAATCCTTTCTTAGTTGGTGCCTACGGGGCAAAGGGAAGCTTCCCTCAAAATGCCATGGTTCTAGATCCAGCGGTTTGGGCTGTGCGTTGATGAGTGAGTGAGTGAGTGAGTGTGTCAGGACACTTCATTTTATATATTAAGATTAACACTGACTGACTGACATATCAAACTGCAGCCCAAACCATTGAACCTATAATCGTGAAATTTGTTATGGGGGTTCCCCTCAGGTCGTAGGCGAGCACTAAGTAGGGATTTTTCGAATTTCGACTTCTAAGGGGGTGAAAAGGGGTGAAATATGTTTCCGAAGGAACGTCTACATAGCTCGAACCCGTCGGCCTATCATAGTGATTTTTACTTTAATAAGACACTAATAAATATGCATATTGGCAAATTTAAGGATTTTTCGAAATTCAACATTTATGGGGCGGGGAAAGACCTTAAATGTGTTTCCGATTAACTATCGATATCTATCGAATCCTTCGGGATAAAGAGTTGGTTATAACTTCAAAATATTGCTTACGTAAATAACCAAAAAGCAGTATTATGGTTTTTTGAATTTCGACCCCCAAGCAGTAAAAAGGGGCAATATGTGTATGAATCGTCTATATAACAGAAATACAATTGACTTTCGTCGTAATTTTTACTTTAATTGGTTACTTATACAAATGTCTATGACATGACTCCAAGAAATTTCAAAATTCTTTAATTAAGGGGGTGAATATACGTGAAATGAGATTTCGACTATCCCTCCATATATATCGAACGAATCGAGATATCGAAGTGCTATTTGCTTTAAATTTATGCTTTTGTAAATATCCCAAGTACCATTAAAATATATCTTCTGAATTCGGCCCTAAACCGGTTAAAAAGGGGTAACAAGTGTTTTCGATTAACAATCAATATTTATCGATCCTGTTGATTTTTATATAGCGACGTGATTTTTGTTCAAGATTGATGCTTACTAAAATACCAGAAAAGTAATTTAAGAAATTTTCGAAATTCGCCACCAAAGGAGGTGAAAAGGGATGAAACTAATGAAAAGGGTTTTCAATTAATCGTCGATATATCTTGAACCAAGCGCGCTAATGTTGTGTTTTTCAAGTCCACGAGACACCAATGAAGTATTCTAAAACGTGGTTCAGGGGTTTTTCGAAATTTACTACTCTCTTGGGTGGTGGAAAGACCTTGAATATGTTTTAGATAAATCCTCGATATCTATATATTTATCGAACCCGTCACGATATACAATTAATTTTTGCTTCAGGATTATGATTACAGAAATGATTGCAAAACGGTTTTAAGATTTTTCGAAATTCGATTTCTCAGTACTGTGCAGAGAATGATAGCCTATGTGTTTTTTTTTTTTTTTTTTTTTACTGAATGATCGATTTTGATTCGACTGAACGGGCTAGCGATGCGATTTAAACTTCAATTGGATACTTATACAAACGTCTAAGATGTGAATTTAAAATATTTCAAAATTCGACACCCAAAAGGGTGAAAAAGCACAAAACTTGTTTTCCATCAACTCACGATATCTTATCTAACCAGTAGCGATATTGAGGTGTTGTTCGCGTCAGAGTGATTCTTACGTATTACATATAAAAATTATATGTATGTTTTTTTACTTTATAAGATAACGTGATTGTTAAGAATAAAACTAAGTTGGTCACCATTCAAGGCAGACGATCTAAAAAGCGGGAACGAGCAGCGAGAAATAACCTACACAGGAGTTTCACTCTACAGTAACCTATCGAGACGTGGTGTTGTACAACCTCTATAAGCCCAGGACACAAATTTGTATTTTCATGAATTATTTCAACGTTACTTGACGCAGTTGTTTGTTACTCAGGTCTAAATTCCGGGAGGTTCTCGGGTCGAATTCCGTTAAAAGCTAAGTGCGAACGTTCAATTCTGACACTCAAAAACTACAAGGCAGTTCGAATTAGTGCAATTTACATGTAGTCGTTTAAAAGGGGTAAAATTGCAGTTCGCTTTCCACTTTGGTTCCTCTACAACATCAGCTGACATATCGTCGGTATACTGCCAAAAGTGATTAAGTCATAAATGCTATTTTGTTAAAAAAACACTACTAAATTGTAGATATTAACAAAAATGTGATAAGTTACTATACTGTGACACAACAGTACGAAACGACGAGTGGACTTTAAACTTGGGCAATTGCCCATGAACAACATATTTTTTATAATTTTATCTCATTTTGACTTTGTCACTTTTTGCAGTAAACACCGATATATCATCTCACTAATCTCAAGTTTGGGGCACCAAATACGTTTCTGCGAAACCTTTACCCACTGAAACTTTGTAATGGCAATGAAGTTCAAATGAATATTTTGAAAATATATAATTGAGGGCACTGTCACCAATGGTTGTGCACAGGGTAAATCGTATGTTTTTCATTCTATTAACCTCTTACCTTAGGTGTCTGTAATTACACCACAACGTCAAATTGGCATGGCTATAAATAATGTCTAGGCTAAGTCGCTGTTAGTGGCAAGGACAAACTTAAGACTGCTTTCTTCGTGGACAGCTGTAGTTACTAACTCTGCTGCAGAATTGGTTCAACTAACCGCTTGGACATTCTAACACTTGCTGACTGAAGTACCAATCTTGTGTACAAAGAGGTTTTTCAATTAAAGTAAATATTATTAGTTACGAATAATACTCGTGAGCAAAGCCGCGGGGGACTGCTAGTTAAATATATGCAAAGTTTCGAAAACACTTATCAGTCAACCAAAATTAATGGAAATGTTGCATTAAGGCAAACACGAAAATAATATATATTTATCCTAGTACAGAATAAAAGTCAGATAATATAAGTCAGAGTAACCGACAAGATCACTACGCCTACAGTATCTCCTTCGACACACATCATCAATATATTCAAGATATTTTTTAAATTATACATAAAGAGTACTGCAAAAAGATGTACAATGTTCGTAATAATACTTGGCTACAAAAAGGGCCTGCAGCACGCAATAACTCACATAAAGTTACAAGGAAAAAAGCTATTAAAATATTAACTATAAAAAAAGGTACAGGTATATTATACGTTATGAATAACCCCTCTCTTGATAATTCGTCATAATATAGGCTTACGTAAATAGAGAAGTATAAAATAAAATATACTTTCAAAATACTATACATATAGGATATTCGAAAAAAAGTGTACCGTTTTGCAGGAACAGGTCGTACACAGCAAAAGTAGATTAAAATGACAATTTTTTTCGTCGTATGAAACCAGCTTCTTTATGCAAGCCTTTTTTTCCTACGTTCTTTCTTTTATCATCGCCAGTCGTTGAACAGAGTAATAAGGAAGTCTGAGAAGTTCCTCTTTGCTTGTATTTTCAGTATTGTTACGTCAGTATGGTCGTTAGGCATACTTTCGTAAGAGTGGTGAAGATAAAAGTTTATTTCTTTAGCTTAGTCTATAATATGCTAATATTTCAAAACTGTCAATTTTATTATGCTACCATATTAAGGCCAATGAATTTGTTTTCTTTTCCTTCCATTATTTAACTGCATGCTGGTAACTTAGGCTGTCAGCTACAGCTTGTATTACTGCGGCTAGCAGTTTATTACTTTCTTTGTTTCTCAAAGCATGTTTGGGGTGCACACGATAGCTTTTTTGAAAAATTTTGTGTAGACAACTTCAACATACGTCCATTTTTCGATTATGCGCTCAGCATGTTAAATTCTCGGCGTAAATATCAAACATGTGCCATACCAGCAAGGTGTTGTCGTTAATCGTGCTAGACTGTAACAAACATGCATGCATTTATGTATCTATTTTATGTTTAGTGAGAGAATGTTTTTGCTATTTATACCACTTGCATTTTATATTTGTTTACTGTTATTAGCGAGATATACTTGTAAAATATTGTCGTTCTAAATGATATGAAAGTGAGATCGTAAGCAATTGAACCTGTGGCTGGGACAGACAGGACATTGAAAGAAAAGGAATTGGCAACGTCCTACATAACCTTCTCTGCATTTGGCTGATGTAATTTCGAAGGACCATGTCAAACTTTTACCAGGGTGACCGGACTGGTAGTAAAACCAGGTATTTCTTTATTGCGAGTCAAGTGTTTCATAACAACGCCACCTCACTTGGTTTGGTGTAAATAAAAAAACTGCGTACGTCAAGATAAGTAGGTTATCAATAGTTTACAACAGAAATATATTTCTTTGCTTAAAGAAATTTTATTTTACTATCGTAAAAAGATTTAAAACATAATTCACAACAACAGTATTTTAATATTATGCCTGCTGTAGCCATACTTAATTCGAACTTGGTTGCTAACAACAAAAAATACCTTAAAGGTTTCTGACATGTTGCATAGCCAGACATGTTGTTTAAACTGATTTAAAGAATGACATTTGTAACCAGTTATGTTAAAATACGTCTTACCAGTAAATGACTAATCTTAACTTGAAAAATACTTAGCATCTGCGAATATAGTTAAATGATCTGTTTTCTCCTTGTGCACGTGATTCAAGAGATTGGCACTTCCTGCCATGAGAGATATCCTTCAACGTACTCCCGAGACAGCATCACTCCTGCCCATTATGTAACGTGGATGTAGCCGCTAGCGACATGTAGACGGGAGTGAAATAGGTCGCTGCGGGAGCGGGAAGTGGTGGGTTGAGGAGAAGAAGAGAGGTGGCCTAAACTCCCACGGCAGGATCGCGTAATTGCTTTCAGTGTCACCAACTGCAACATTAATATTGCATGCAATATGAGCGAGTGCCGGGGGCAAGCGCGTTCTCTTTGAACTCAGCTTTTAAAAGCTCAGTTACTGTGGCCGCGAAGGGGGGGGGGAGAGCCCAACAACCAGGCTGAATTAAATGATGGTCTGGCGAGCCTCCAGGGCTCGAACCTTACAAATAATAAATGCAAAATCTGACTTGGACGCTGACGTAGAACACTACAAGGGACGTAATGAAACGATGAACGAAAACTGCGTTTGTGAGAAATAGGTGATTTTAATGGCCCTTGTTCTCTAGTCGTAGATCACGTGATGAATATGTATATAATCATACGGTATCAAAAACAACAATAAAACATAAACTAACTATTTTTTACTCCTAGCAGTTGAAATGTAACAGTTTATGAAATCATAATGGAGTAATAAAAATATTATTACAGAATGTAATCTAGAATAAAAATAATTTTCAGTTTTAGTCATTCAATTTTATTTACTCCCTTCATCCACTGGACTACATATATAGCATAATTGGTACTAGTAGTACGGGATATGGTCAAAAGAAACTATGTTACAGTATATACATTACAAAAAGCATTCAAAACAAGTGTTTGACCAGTGATGTAGCTAATTCTTTAAGCGCCTGGAGCATAGAATCAATCGGTGCCCCCCACCCCTTGTATTACACGCACGCAATTTCTCATCTTCATATCAACCGAAAATAAAATATGTTTCTCTTATTATGCTCGTGACGGCGGTTTACAATAGAACGGATAAAATAAATACATATCTAACATTCCAAATTTGGGTTTTATAAATTACCTAGTACACTGTTAAATTTTTCTGTTAATTCTGAAATTTTTACAGTATAGGTTTCTGTAACTATTATTTCGTGAGTAAAACAACATAATTTTACGGGAAAAAGCATTACGGACGAGTACTTCTTCAAACCACTGTTTGTTTAAGGATAGGCCAGCTTCATCCTCAGGAAAATAACTATTATTGTTAAAAAAAATTGTGAAATTATTTTAATAAATCATTGTAAAACACCCCATTATAAATTAAAAATATTACAGAGTGTTGATGTAAGTGAAAATAAATAAGATTAAAAAAAATTAAATTTCGCAAAGTCATACGGAAAAGTATTTGAAAGATTTAATTACAAGAAAATATTTCATATAAATTCTACACAATTATTTTAAATCGACATACAAGGAAACATTGTAGTAAGTTTCACAGACGAAATCATAAAGCAATGTTCTGAACACAAAAAAAAAAAAAAATTAAAAATTCATTACATGGGGGATACGTTATTTTACTTTTGAAACATATGAACATAAGCACACATTTAAAAAATGTTTCAAACGATTAAAATGATTTGGTTACTTGCGCACTTACTAAAACATCAAAGTACGTAACACAAAAATATTTAAACATAATTAAGCAAGTCGTAACATAGAGTTTTGTAGATCACAGGTGTAAAGAACTTACTAATATTGTTGCCGTGACGATCCGTTAATGTGTATATCAGAGTTTTATATATGGCCATAGAAACCCGAGATTGACGTTGATTTAATATGTAATTGTATTTGCAACTAGACATTTATTGACATTATAGGTAAATATAACATGGCATTTAAAGATTCTACTTAATTTTAATATATTTCTCACTTCAGGGTTATTAAAAAAAAACAATGAACAGGTTCAATGATAGACTGTTAGAGCTAACAGTGAATTAACATCCGTGGCATTTTTTTTAGCGACGTCTTAGCAGAAAGAAGAGACGAGACTTTTGTTTGGAATAAGACAACATTTCACCGAACTGAATTATAGAAGAAATTTTAGCAAATTTAAGAACAATGGATGAAGACGAAATTCAGTAAATTTTGAAGTACGTGACCAAACATTAAGCTCCAGGAGGAAGATTCAACCCGAGTTGACGATCGTCGCGGGCACCGTCATCGCCGGAAATTATATCATAGTTGAAGACTTGGTCGTCAGTCTGTTGTCCGACTTCGAGATCCGGTTACCTACGTTGAGGAAATGTATGGAACGACCCTACCCGAGAGGACGATTAAAGGTATTTTCGCGAAATCAACTACACAGAAGAAAACCTTCGGTAAGAGACGTTTCAACTGGTCATTTCTTACGAAGGTTGTTCCGGAGTGTCTTTCATCTCACAGACAGAAATTCTACCACCGTTAACTCCAGTGGGAAATTTAGTTGAAATTAAATTAACAAAAGCTGTAGTAGAACTAATTATGCCTGATAATCGAACAGAGTCTATAAGCCGGAATTTTACAACTACTACTGAAATGTTTGTGACTGAAATTTAAATCAAAGGATTGAGATGTTAAAGTAAAAATACTACGTAATAGCCCTATTGGTAGTCCTAGAACATGGTCTGATGAAACATCTCATCGCCATTAAAAAAACATATACATGGTCTTTACTCTTACTTATTACAGTAATTATTCTAATACCATCTATCAACGTATCTTTCGTATGTGTATTAGTCAGGTTTATCCTACACATAACTTTCAAGCAAATAATGGAATTAAATTATTTTTGAAATCTAAGATACCTACCGTCTATTCGCGTTCAAGTGAGAGCGTGCGAAGCACATACACGTAATCGAAGGAAACGTCTGTCAATGAAAACACGCAGTGCTCACGTGATTGCAGCTGGAAATCAGGGGTGTCTGGAATGATCGCTATTGAGGGTAGAATACCATGCACGAATTGATGGTACTTAAGCAAGTATGAACACGTAAAGTCGTGAGAATCTATGCGTGTGAATGAGATAGGTATGAAGAAGCCCAAGAAATCTCTTTGAACAGTGACATCGTCCAGTACGATACACAATGCAGAAATTCGGGCATAAAACCCTATTTCTCAGGTAGACGACAATGTCATACCAATGTGCTATGGAAGAAATGTAAAATAATCGACACTAATATTGAAACACATATTGTAACTAATCATGAACATTAACATTAACACGTGAAACTACAAACAAAACAGAATAAATTAACACAACGATTATTTAACAATAAAGGTATACAGGTAATTAAAATGAATTCTTCACATTGAACATCACAATAGAAAAGTATACTAAACATATAAATATCTAACAGTTCATTCAGATTACGCAGAACTGTCGTCATTAAGGTTAAGTACGAAAGCCTCCTACTTCTCCTCCATAATGTTATCCAGTGCCCACATTTTACTTTCAACATTTTCGACGACATGAGACGTACATTTCTATAGACATTATGCGAAGTTGAGATATAATTGATATCATTCATGTTCTACGTGTTGTAGATATAATTACTATGCCGAACATGCAGTGTATGTATCACGATCTACGATCGATAAGTGAATGAACAGTACAAAACAGCCATAGTTGGGCGTACATGTGTTTACTTACGTTTGACTGTAACTGTGAAACACGTTTACAGCTAACGTTTCTGTCCGATTAAAACACTATCAGAAAACAATACGAACACTCTCTTGGCCAGTCACTAATTTAACTCTCGTCCCACTGCAGCAGCGCGCGCTGGTTACTAACTTGTACACCCCTTAACACTTATACTAGTATCACGCACTCTTGTTTACAAACTACAACTCTCACATCTCGGCGAATGAACTGTAGTCTTGTTTGTTTCTTTAACTGAAGTGTAGATACATTAAAATTGTTTCTCCATTACTGATAGGCATTTATGTCTAATAAATATACGGAGTGTTTCAAACTCCGCATGTGTGTTCCTCGCGAAAAACTATGACGAAAAAATATTTAGCACTTTTCACCTAAACGCAATATTAAGGGAGTAATGGGCCTCCAAACATCGAATTTTAAAACAGGGTTTTCCCAAAATATCGGAAACTAATTGACATAATAATAAGTGATAGGTGGAAACCCCACTGAAACCTTTAAAACGCAAATATCCAAATGTGTTTTATTCCACAAAATGTAATCTACTGTACAAGTTTACTAGAAAGCCATATTGTGTTTTGCTGTACATGACACCGTATTCGAGAAAGGAAGATGAATGTGTTCTTTTGTTAAAAACAAGTGATGATTCTGCATCTAGCATCAAGTATAATTTAGAATCAAAGAGTATTAATTGTGGTGGGAAAACTTAAGATATTAACAATTGTTTGCCACGTATGGAGCAATTTCTGATTTGCAAAGCAAAACCTAACAAAATTACGCACTTCTTTGTTTTTAAATGTACGAATGTGGTGTTGCCGTAATTTTCCTTAACACGTAATATTCATATGGTTTGTGTAATGGACACAGGTGTACAGACTGTGCGATGTGAAACACTAAATAACACCTGTTTTGGAGAGTTTGAAGTTGCAAAACTTATGTTTCTAAGTGTACCGGTAGTACATCAGCATTGACGTATGTGGCAATCGATAAGAAGCACATAAAATTTACCGTATAAGACTTATTTTTACGTGCCCTGCCCTCGGGTGGCTTGAAAAGGTTAGCACCTAATAAAATACATTACATAAATAAGGTTACATGTTTATTCCTTGGCATTTCTGTGACGCATGGCATAGTCATTAATGTTTGATACAATGCTGCTAAGTGATGTAGGCAAACATTACGTGAAATGTTCAAAATGACCACCCCGTGCATCTACACATACATGAACACGTCTCGTCAAGGATCTGCGAACATGTCAAAAATGCACCATTCTCTTGACGCGATGTCCGAACTCTGGTAATGTCACACCTTCATGGTTCAATGTAAACCTTATTGACGCATTGTCTTGCATTAGTGACTAAACTTTTCGAGCTACCCCTTTGAGGGCAGGGCAAGTAAAAATAAGTATTATACGGTTATATTTATGTGCTTCTTATCGATTGCCACATACGTCAATACTGATGGACTACCGGTACATTTAGCAACATAAGTTTTACAACTTTTAACTGTCCAAAATGGGTATTATTGTGTTTCACATCACACAGTCTGTACACCTGTGTCCATTACACAAACTATATGGATATTACGTATTAAAGAAAATTACGGCAACACCACGTTCGTACATTCCAAACAAAGAAGTGCATAATTTTGTTAGGTTTTGCTTTGCGAATCGGAAATTACTCTATACGTGGCAAACAATTGTTAATATCTTAAGTTTTCCCACCACAATTAATAATCTTTGATACTCAATTATACTTGTTGCTAGATACAAAAACGTAACATTTTTTTAAACAAAAGAACACATTAATTTTCCTTTCTCGAATACGGTGTCATGTACAGCATAACACAAGATGGCTTTCTGATAAACTTGTACAGTAGATTACATTTTGTGGAATAAAACACAACATTGGGATATTTGTGTTTTGAAGGTTTCAGTGGGGTTTCAACCTATCCCTTTTCATGTGATGGGTTTCCATCCAAATCCAAATTTTTTTGCACGTCGTCAATTAAGAATGCTAAGTCCTGTGTTTTGCAACTAAGATACACAACATACAGAATAGGCAATAGTGCGTTCATGTGTACGTTTTTGTTCTCGATGGTGCACATTCAACGTTACCCACATCATTCTAACTCATGATACTACAATTAATCATTTGTTTCTGGAACTCTATTGCTGTAGATTCATTTGTGATTTGAACGAAAACGATGGCTCCTAGACAGTTGCAACAATAGGACCTTTTTTGTTAGACAGATAACATTTCTTAATAAACCATCTACAGTTGTTCGAAAATCCTAACGGTAAAAAATTATATGCAGTTAGAGGGTAGCCACCCCTGCTATTTTTATAAGGGTGGGCGGTATCAACCAGCATATGCTATTGGTTTGCTGGTCCCAATAGAATTAAGAAATGCTGAAAATATCGTATTATTATGTCAATTAGTTTCCGATATTTTGGGAAAAACCTGTTTTAAAATTCTATGTTCAGAGGCCCATTACGCTCTTAATATTGCATTTAGGTGAAAAGTGCTAAATAGGTTTTCGTCATAGTTTTTTGCGAGGAACACTCATGCGGAGTTTGTCTCCCTATTTAAGAAACATCCTGTATAGGTCTAATAAACCATATTTATATAACAAAAAATATTACAAAGAAAATATAAGTTATAATTTTGTTTTAGTTTACACACAAGCAAATGTACTTCAATAAGGCTTGCATGTGTCAAGATTTTCATTTCTAAAACACAAGTAAAAAATGTTTTGTAGTCTTAATAAAAGCTTAACCATATACGCAAAAATATACGGGATGTTTACAAAAACACCGACAAACTCCGGTTGTTGGTGATTCATGGTAAATAATAACGCAGGCAGGACAATTTGCACGAAGCCGTACTTTAATAGGCCCTTGAAAGTAATATTAGAAAACATGTATATCCTCACAAACGAAAACTGAACGATGTAAACTGGCAGTACACACAATGTAACTCATGTTTATGCGGTCGACAAACCAATAGCATACGCCGGTTTATACAGTCTACTCGTATGAAAATCATAAGAGGTGACCAACGGAAAATTGCGTACAACATTTGTAATGTTAGGATATTCTAGTATTTGAAGGTACATATTTTAGTAATGTGACCAATTTAAAGGGGAAGGTCCGCTTGTAACTCTGTTTAGGACCCATCGTTTTCATGCAAAACGCACATGAAAATTGGGCGTGGTGGTACAGAGCCTAGCCTTGAGGTAAAACGGCGTATATGTGGGTTTAGTTTTTCATGCCGTGTCTCACATACGCTGTGGATATTGACTGTAAATATCATGTACCGTACCACCAATATCTAACATAGCCGTCACAAACACTTTGTTCTGGCTGAAGTTATATGAGAGTCTTGTAGGAAAATGGTGAAAAGTGTGCAGGTGAAACAATCGGACTATTTTATTAAATACGTTAAACTACTTAGTTAAAAACCCGGCAATACTCTTAACATGTGCACATCCGTGGCTCCAGAAATGCAGTATGCAATAATGGAGATGAGTGTAGTAGGCACTCCTTGCATTTGTATTTAAGTCTACGTTAATATGCGTGGTTTGTTAACATGTACCGTAAACTCTGCCAGTATCATACACACTGACCGTTAACATAAGTTGGTTCAAAGTGGAGGTATAGCATGAAATATCACTAATTAATTAACGAATGATTGTACAAAATAACAGTTACTGCGTGTTTCCTTACGCAGTGTTGCTTTGCTTGTGAGACATTAATGTGATATTGTTATGACGTACTAGTTTGGCACCTGACAAGTAGGAAACCTGCATAACACGCTAGATAGATAGGCCTATAACACTAGAGTTGAGGGAAAATTAAGGTAGGTAAATTTGTCGACAAATTGCTTCTGACATGAAAACGCATAACTACGTTGTAAGTTGTAATGTAGGTAACTACAAATTTATAGTAGGGGTTAGCAGTTACCAGCACCTATCTATCAAAATCGGCTGATGTCATTTTTGGAATTGTTTGCAATTCATGTTTAAACCTAAAATATTACGATCGATATTTTTCCCTAAGCTTAAATCTGAGAATCTAACATTGGTTTCAACCATGACTGGCTTAGAGCGGAGTTTGATTTTATTAAACACATTTCAGTTTTTAATTGGTTTTTACTATCTGGCTGTGGTTATTTTTAAATAAAGTAAAATAAGTTGCGCAAGATAGTTTACGGGTAGTCACTAACCAATATTTTCAATGATTGAATGAACATGTATTTTTTTTTAATATGTCATGTGTTGAATTTTTTTACCATAAGCAATCCGCAAGAATGCAAGGTTTTTTTTACAATATTTGTAAATGTTTGGTTTTGAGAGCTGGTACATCATCGAGGTCGTAGAGTACAAAAAATTAAACGGCACATTAAAAGCAAGCACCGTTTGACGTGGAAGAGTTTCGAAAGACAAAGGTGTTCCTCTAGGCATGTTACACACTTAGCATGGCCATAGTCACGAGCATTTCACCAATATCTGATGACTTGGTGACTAATAGTTCAGTGACCGAGAGGTTTTGGTCAGCGCTTAACATCGAGGTCTTCAACACAGGTGAGGGGTGACATGAGGTGAGTATGGAGCAGCGACGGAATGAGATGGGGCGGGGGAAACGGGAGATCACCGAGAAAACCCGCCGACCAGCGGCATCTTCCGGTACTACTCCCACATTCGAAAATCCGGGAACTGACCCCGACGGGAATCGAACCCGGATCGCCTTGATGGGAGCAGTGACGTCAGTCTTAAAACAAAATTTACTGAAGTGTAAATATTAATGGCTAAAAGTAAACCGTTTACTTCATCACACCCACGTAGGTTCAGTCACAAACTTATTTGTGGTTTCTAGATTTTAATTTTTTTAATACGCCTAAGTATGAAACAATAAAATTTAAGACAATTACAAGTTTCTTTAAGGAAATGTTATATAGATAAAATTATTGACATTTTAAACCGGCTATAATGTTACTTTTCCTTCTCAAGGCAGTCTCTGTAGGCTACAAATATCGGCAATATTGGTAAGTTTGTATCGGCAGTATCGGACAGTGCCCGAAAACCATATCGGCTCACTTCTACTTTACAGAGGTGTCAAAATTACATAGACTGTTTAAATGTCTAACTATGACCATTCTACCGGCGAGATATTTATTTCATCTCCATGTTTCTCTCCGTTTATTATTCAAAACACACCCACAACTTCAACCAAGAACAAAGTGTTGGTTACGGTTATGTAAGATATTTACGGTACAGTACGCGCTATTCTCACTGAATATCCACCTTCGTATGTGCGATGTGACGGAATAAATCCAACACACATGCACGCAGTAAGATATTACTGTCTACGCGCTAGTTTGTGTGGTTTCCAAGCTTCGCGTGCGCTCTGCAGCAAAAACGATGAGTCGTATATAATAGGTACACGGTTATCATTTATGATACATATGTCATATTACTCAATTACTCACTTTCAAATATTAGAATATCCTGACGTTACTAATGTACGCAATTAAATGTTGGCGAACCCTTTTATTTTAGTAGGGGTGGATTGTATCAACCTGTGTTTACTGTTGGTTTCCTGCCGCATTAACATACGTAATATTCTGAGTGTTGTCAATTAACTTCAGTCAGTTTTCAGTTTCTTGGGATATTAATGTTACAGATTTGATATTCCAAGGCAAATTAGTACCTTCGTGTAACGATTACGTAAAAGTGTCTTACATATTTCCTCCTTTATTTTTCTCAAGGGATCGCCAGCTGTAGTTTATCGGTGTATTTTTGTAAGCACTCTTTTGAGTATTTCGCGTAGGATAGTACAGTAACAAGTGAGGTTTGATGTGACATGAGGTGCTGAAATAGTGTTGTTAGGTTGCTTTTTAAGGGAAACCAATTACATAGATGATCGAAATATAGATAAATTATATTAACTACCTTCCAAATAAAATCAAGAATAACAATTTTCTAAGGTAACACACAAAGAAAGTTACTGAACAAGATGAAAAGAAAAATCTATGTGATTACAACTGCATGTCGTTACATAAACATCCTTTAAGACCTACTTGAATGAATCATACTACAAACAGAGTGTTACCTATTTTCTGCAGTTTATCGTCATACATTATATAAAAAGTTGCACCGAATCATAAAAAAGAAGGATGTGTGCTAATATCTACAAATAGCAAGTTCTACAATTTAGCTTACCCATTACAAGTATTTCGTTTGTAATATATACTGATTACTTCGCTAAAAACAACTGAAAAATATTAGTTTGTACAATAAAGCCATAATAATATAACCAAAATTGTTCCGTTAACTTTATATTAAATTTCGGCGAGCGAAACACGTGCAATAATAATTTTATATTGCGAGTGTAATGAGAAATAGTTTCAAAAATTCATGTAAATATTAAAGGAAATGACCTGTGTAACACTTGAGTTTACCCCGACTATGATGCACGAACCAAGGATACAGTACCGGTAATTGAGTAAAATTTCCATGAATCTAGTCTAGACAAGTACGTACTCTAAACACTATCTGCAAGTAATTTTATCAGAAAAGTGACCTTCGCAGACACCTTCTTATAATAAAAGGTGAGATTTCGTTGACAGATTATCATTAACAAGCAATATGTCGCACTGGTGGTTTGTTTTATCATATCTCATCGTCATCAAGGCAAGAGTCCAAGGCCAGCAGGTAAGCCGATATTTGTCTCTTTGCTTGTATCTCTGCATAGGCGCGAGAATTACTCTGGTGGTTGGTAGTCTTCATTTACCATTCTTTTTATAAATAATATACATAAGCATTCTGCGATACCAAAAGGATACACCAATTAAATAATACCATGCTGTAAGCGAACTTTAGTATTTACTATTGTCCATTCAGGTGGCAAGTAGGCCCACTGATATTGTGGTGCAAATTTAATCAATACAATGATTTATACTACGGTTTTCAGATTCTAGGCGTGAGTTTAGGTTCCGCAAATCTAACATATTTTAAAGGGGCACTATTGAAGATTATTACGTTATCTAAATAATAAAACAATTTTAAACTCTTTATTAACGTTTAATGTTATATACTTCTACAAGACGTTTACAACACCTGCCTGGCTTCAATTGTGCGGATAGAAGTGCAGAAATCATTTTAAGCTGCTACCTGGTTAGATATCAGCGAGTTGTACAAGGAACAATTGGTTTATTCAAAAACCATTCCACATGCGTAGACGGCGGCGTCTGCTTGCTAAAAGCGTTCAATAATCGTTACGTCTACGTCGATATAATACCGAATTTCGTTTCCGTTTACAAAAAATTCTGGGAGCGTAAGAAAACTTAACGAAAGTTTTCGGAGCAGTTAACAAATGTTAAGCTTTCTATACACATGGGTAGAGTCGCATTTCGGCACGTATAAAGGCAGTAGTATAATTAACCGACCAGATAAGTATAGAGTTATCACTTGAAGTCACTTGAAGACGTTTAAGCTTACCTCCGTACCGTAGTCGGTTAGGCTTCGATCTGTGGTGCGAGGGGTCCGCGGTTCTAATCCGAGCGCAGACGTGGATGTTACTTTGTCTGTTCACCTAACCTCACTCTCAAGGGCGTTCAAATGGTAAAAGTTCATTATTTTATACTTGCACGGCATAGTGATCTCTTTATAGACGTTACTTCTGACTACATTTTCCACTTTTGTAAAAAAATTTAACTCTCACAGTGACATATCAATGTCAAAATTTGCAAGTTACGGGATCATAGAAATAACAAAAACCAAGTGCCTTACTCGAATTAAATAATTTACACTGAAAGTAGATATTATGAGCAATATGCAAAAATATTTAAAAATACACAATGAGATTCCTTCGTACTTTTTAAAAAAAATCTGAAAATGATGACAATTTACTTAGTTTATGACAATTGTTTAAAATACAAAATGACTGTTTTCTTTTTATATTTTAGCATATTGCCCATGATATCTAACGTCAGTGTAAATTATTTCATTAGAGTAAGACACTTGGTTTTGGAAATTACTATGTTTGCCGTTACTTGCGAATTCTGACTTTGGCATGCTGCCATAAAAAAACTGTGACAACTACAAAATTTTTACAAGTGAAAAATCTAGTCACAAGTAACGTTTGTAAAACGAACACTATATCATGCAAATATAAAATTAGGCTTTTTTGCCACGTGAATACCCATAAGACGACTAGCCGACGTGTAGCCTTGCGCGAAAAGACGATGAGAGCAAAGCTCAGTCTTAATAGGTATTTGCGCGTTCCCAGGCAACGCACGCATGCAAAAGCCGCAGACCATCTAGTTACTTAAATTGGATTATTAAGGGGGATGGACTGCCGAAGCAGAGAATTGTCACTATTTTCGACATAAATATGTTTCCCTTGATTATTATAGGAAATCAAGTCTTGACAATCCGTAGATTACACTTTTTTTACGCATTCTTACTTTATTACATAGTCACAGACTTTCTTATTTTTGGAGCACTGATGGCAGATAGTAAAAATATCTCTTTTTCCTAGCTGCCATCTGTGATTATGTAGTAATGTAATAAGTTGTACAGAAGTATCATTTCCGGATTGTCGAACCTTGATTTTCGATAATAAGCGAGGGGAAAAAATATTTCGAAAATAGTGAAAATTCACTGCTTTGACGCTCCATCCCTATTATCGGTGATTCAGCTTGTCACGCTATTACCACAATTCTGGTAAAACACACAATTATAAGCCTGCGTTACCATTTAGTATATTTTATTCACAATTGAAATTGTAGTGTCGCCGCTTTAAGGAGGCCGCATGTGCTGCACGTTTTTTTGGGCGTTCGTGGCACAGAAGAGGGAAACCAGTAAGGACGGCACAGCACGTGCATCACGCCTTGCCCTGGCTTCTAGGCGTAAGTTGCTGATCTGGCGTGCAGTCTCCTCGTTTACAACTCGCCAATATTATACGTTCAGAGGTGACCCTACCATTTTATGACACATTTTAGAGGTAAAGTAAAGATGTATTGTACATTCCTTTAGCTTTTGAAATATACTTCGTCAAGATTTTCATTCGCAAAAAAAAAAAAAATATTGCATATAACAGTGAGGATATACGCTTTATAAATTGATAAAGGACTCAAAATGGGTATTCATACGTTAAATGTTCTAAGAAAACGTGCCTCGGGCGCAATGAGCAGTTTTCAAATAATCTTGTGAAGAACGAAGCTCTGTACACCTCTCGGCAGCATTGGCAGAGGGCTACCAGTAAGAGCGTATGGTAGATAAATAAACGCTGAAAACATCAATAGATTTCTATGCTTTTTTTCGAAGACAATATGGATAAAATTCTCAACAACAATCCTAGATAAGGATACTTGCCGACTTTTTGAGTAAATATTTATCCAAAATTACTCATTCGTTACGCGTGATCTCTTGCGCCGCAGTTATATGCACTAGGTTCCGGTGTCAGAGATTGTGCCTCAGAAGTTCGTAACACTGGAAACAACTTTGTTTAAAACGTTGGCTAAAACTATTGTATAGGATTGATATTGTTTAATTTTCGCAAATTGGCTTCAAGAAACCTATAGTTATAGATTATTGCTTTTAGCGTTGAATTATGTACCACGCCCTCTTAAGGCCTCATACATAAAAACACCGCGTGATGCCAACTAAGCACTCTGCGTGTGAAGGAAATGAAGTTCTCGTCGAGCGCAAAACGCGAAATCTTACACCCGGCACACAGGCCTCTTAAAACCTACACATAAATTAGATTTAAATGGCTACCCCACTGAAAGGCAATTACAAATATTAACTTTAGAGATTATAAGTAGGCGTGCTGGGTCTCGTGAACATGTTTGGTTAATTAGCTGAATTGAGCCTATTTGTTATATCCTACAAATTATTAAGGGTTTTAATAAGGCTCTATTAAAAATAATAAAAAATATATTAGTAATTTATGTAATGTTTTCCTAAATACGATCACCCCGCATCAGTTTTCATGTGACGATGTTATGAACCATGAAAACTGTATAGCACAACTGAAAACATACAGCAGGTAAATTACTGAAGACAATTTGTAATAAACAGGGTATTAGAGTATACTTTAAATCTCACTATTTCTTTAGGGCTTTTTTTTCGACATGAACAACACTGCGTGCTGTTTCATAACACATTTTTTCTCGTAATGTCTCATTGTTTATATGTTCTCTCACTGCTTTGCGTGCATCGTTTTCTAACGCAAGATTGCCCTTCTTGAGATCTGAGTTATTTAAAATATGATCGAGTGGTTAGTTTCATGTTGTGTGCGTGAGAAAAATTAAACTGGATGAGGCTTCAAGGCGTCTTGTTGAAATTGCCCTACCCGGGCTAGCTGAGTGAATTTCGTAAACGCCTAGCTCACATACTCATGAGTCTATTGCGATGTTGAAGTAGTTGTAAATACCGCACCTGTAAAACTGTACAGCACACATAAAAGAGACGGGATGGCTGAACTACCTTCCTCCGAGAAAGTACAATAAACTGGCGTGGTAATTGATTGTACAAACATACGTACGTTGCTTATAAAAGCCACGTGGTTGTGCAATTACATGTGTATGTCACACAATGACTTTAAGTGCAAAATGGAACGCTAAAGGTTTCACTAAACAATGTGCAATGTCCCCTTTATCGATGGGAAAGTAATAGACGTAGCAAGAAATATATCAGGAGACAGCGTTTTCTGTCTAGTCGTTTATAGATGCAATGTCTAAATTAGGCTATGAACATATTACGTACGGCAATGTGGTTTCAGCAGTGTTTTTGTTCCTTTGTGTGCTGTGTACAATATAACAACAGAATAATTATTCTGGGATACAACTGTATAAGGTTACGATCATTCGTCTACTTCCTACATATTATGCATTTTTAAGATCTACAGATACTTGCAGTTTTCTTGCAATCGAAACACATACATTTTAATGGACTCTAACCTCTTGAAAAATAGCGTGAAACAGGAATTCAGATGCGTATACTTAACCTGTTCAACAAATAATTTCGAGGCCACGTTTGTTGCTAAGAGTAGGGTGAATATTGCACTTGAAGGTGACTGGCCATAGTGGTTTCTGTGTAAAGCGTTCACAGGAAATGGCGATAGAAACTTAAATACTTTTGCAACAAATTCCTAAGAAAATATTTTGGCACGACATGTTAGATATATTAAGTTAGACCTCTCGGGAAGGTGCTGAAGCGAAGAGTACAATAAAACCGAATAGGTAACAGAAAAAAACAAAACAAGAAATCTGTTACTGAATTGGGCATTACGCAAGGACGACTTTAGAGGTTAATAAA
Organism: Medauroidea extradentata; assembly: GCA_003012365.1. NCBI lineage: Eukaryota > Metazoa > Arthropoda > Insecta > Phasmatodea > Phasmatidae > Medauroidea > Medauroidea extradentata. The sequence goes on from PNEQ01074052.1 coordinate 20,710, forward strand.
AAATCGTGTTCTGTGAACATCTAAGTATAAAATTCCTATGTGAACGTCGCAGAAAGATATGCAAAGCTATGCACAGTAAATTAAAGTTTCAGACGGTAAAGGATAATTTGTTTTGGCTGAAAATAAGACGACAGAGACCCATCATAACATATTTTGTAAGCTAGTACACTTAGAACGAAATGCATATGGTTTTGGAAAAGACGCCCAACCATACCGATTGGGAATCGGTCGTAGGTGTGTGCAAAGTATTGTAAAGTTTATAATTATTTATATTTTATTGTATATCAAGTAGAAATAAAAATAATGTGTTGAATATTTCAAGACGAATAACTTAAGTTGGCCGTAAATAAGTCTACTCAGAATTCGAATAGCTAAGCACAACAAGGAATTAGGTAGTTTGAAATAATATATTTGCAGCAAATGTTCTTAAATTAAGAAGGATGTCTTAGTTGTAGGGTTTCAGCCGCGCTGTCGCCTTCTCCCGATGTTTAGATACACATTTTAGTTGCAATCTTCAGAGTACCAGAGCTGCTGTAGTTTAGTGGCCTTATGTACTGTGGGTTGGGTGTGGTGCTCTCTGATTGGCCGAAATTGTAAGCAAATCAGTGATTCCCCTTTTCTTAACTGGCTAATCTATTCGGCCAAACAGAGTAGGCTTATTTCTCTGCTGTCTGGTGTGTGTGGTTATGAGAAAGTCGAACCCAGAAGTTAAATATACGATTAATGATAGTAGAGTGGTTGTCAAACTCTCCACTTAATACATGAGACCAGCGCGTCTCTCTTAGCCAAAGAGAACAAATTTTCTGTCATTCCAAACCGAAATTTCCATAGAAGACATTGTCTGCGAAGTAAAACAAAACCTTCCATCGGACACCTCCCATCTTTAACAGCAAACGACTTTCGTTTCGAGGCAGAGATCTACGTAAGGCCAGGCTACCCGTATATAACATCAAGAGGGAAGAAAGAAAAGTGCCAAAAGAAATGGGCAGCGTCAAAAATATATCAGTTATAAAAGTTAATAAAGGGAATGCTACAGCGATGATAGACAATTGTGAGTATGAAGACCATATTTCTAATTTCCAAGACAACCATTCTAGATAAACACATGAAACATATAATTGTTAAAAATGCCATAATAGTTATTTACTTTCCCAATGTTTACAAACCAGACACACCTCTGAACCCAATAGCCAGTGTCATAGGCTTATCATGTTTTTTATGTAGGTGAATACATCGTGAACACGTTTAATAATTTCTAAAAGTTTTTGTTATTTTTAACATGAAGTATCGCAGATTAAGTGCAGCGCGCATTTCAGGTAAAAATGTAAACGAAATTCGTTTCATATTACGTACTAGGAAATATTTTTTTCCCCAAAAATTTATTTAAAAAATAATAAAATTTTTTAGAAATTATAACGTAGTCAAAACTTCTGAACGTCAGTGAATCGTGTATGATAAATATATGTTTAAATCAAAACGATATAACTATTCCATACGCGTATTTGGTAAGTAAACCGGTTCACAATATTTTTTCCATTCTTAACCACTAAGAATAAAAAAGTTAGTCACATAATTAATTCCGTACATCATAAGTGGTTTTCTTAAAGACTGACTGCAATTTACAGGAAAAAAGTAATATTCCCCAAGAACGGTTCATTAGTCATGTCAACAAATTGTCTTATTATTGCGTTACATTAATGCATAGAATCTATATTTCTCTAAATAAACATTACTATAATTTTTACTTTGATGTGGTACATAATATAAAAAAGTAAAAAAAAAAAAAAAATAATTCAGTGTGCTCTAGATTTCAACCATAGGGAAAAAAGTGGTAGGCAGATACCCTTGCGTCTGAGCTTCAGAAAATAATGTATGTACACTAAAATTTTTGGAAAATCACTAACTTTATTATTTTAAACTATTAAGGCTTTTAAAACTTTCGTGGGACATTACTTAGCATGTTACTGTAACAAAGTTTTATTTTCTGTATGGTTATACTGAATTTGTTTTCTCTCATTTGATTAAAAAAGATTTTCGGCAAACAAGCGGTAAAATACGTCGTAACGTTTGTAACCGCCTGTAAGTACACTGCGCATGCGTAGTTAGCCTTAGCCAACGATAAATATCTGATATTAGAGCTCTATAAATAAGGGCTAGGTAACGTCGTATGTAAGTTTTCGGCTTGATATTTCACGTTTAGGAAAACTGATAAGACCCAGGCTAGACATAAGCTGTACCTTATAAGAAATGTTTAGGAAAACCGGCCTTAGACAATGTATAATTTAATTAGAATAACCACATTACTTGAATCCGCTAGCATTATTTGAATGTGTTGTGTGATGCTGACACTTGCAAGTTATACTTCCCAGACAGCAGAAATAACTTGCTACAAGCTTGTAGCAAGCTTGCTAATGCAAGCCAGTAACCTTGCAGCAAGCATTAAATAGCAAGCCAATAAACTTGTTACAAGCCTGCTGCAAGCTGCCTACATTTCTAACATGCTGCAAGCTTGATTTGTAAGCTTGCTGCAAAACAAGATTTGCAAGCTTGATTTGCAAGACTGCTGAAAGCTAAATTTTCAAGCCTGTAGAATAAATTAAAATACTATTTTCTGCAACTTTTTCACTATCTTTTAAATTTACATCTTAAATGTTGCTTGTTCATCGACGGTGTTAATTACTAAACATTAAATTACGACTCCTGTGCCAAATTTCGAACCGCTGACCCTTTGACTTAAAAGTAGATATGCTAACCACTGGATTATTGTAAATACTTAAGAGGTGTAATAGTGCGATTCGGTTGTAAGAGGACGAACTTTGTTATGGAAATGCTGATGTTTGTGAATTTACTAACAACAGTAAGGATATCAGTTTACGTGCAGTTATTTGTAATATCTTAACAGGTGTTTTAGCTAGCATATGAAACAATGTTACTTTTTAAAATGCTTGTTCATTTACAATGTTAAGTTTAAATAGTTCGATCATTATTGATGGGCACTTAGAAAATATTTCGTGAATTAAGTTTGCTAAGTAAAATTTCAATGCAATATCAGCTTAGTATAGGGGACAGAATACTTGCAGCTTACTTATCACATGATCAGAATTGCTATGTAAGTGTAATTAAAGTCAAATACAGCTTTGTCGCAAGCTTGTTTCAGGCTTGCAGCAAGACTTGACAAGTTAAGTAAACGTGAAATGTAAATTTGTTGCAAGCTTGATTCAGGCTTGCAGCAAGTCTCTTGAGTAAGCTTGCTATGGCAAGCAAAATTAAATGAAATGTAAGCTGGCAAGTAGGCTTGCAGCAAGTCTCGTGAGCAAGCTTGTTACTGCAAGCCAAAATCAAGTGAAATACAATCTGGCGTTAGCTTACATCCCATAGAGCAGAAAAAACTTAGTACAAGCGTGCTGCAAGTTTATCCAGGCAAACCAGCAACTTTGAAACAAGACTGTCACGACAAGCCTGAAAGCTTGCTGCAAGCCTGCTGCAAGTTGCCTAGATGACCCTTTTTAAATTGTTGCAAGCTTACAAACTAAACTTTATTTACGGTTAACTTGTAAACCATCAAGCTTGACACAAGTTTGCAAGAAATTTAACTGCAAGTATTTTTCTTAAATACACTTGCAGAAAGCTTAAAGCTTGTCATGCAAGCCTGTAAGCTAAAAAATTCTTATGCCAGCATACAAGCTTAAGTCAAATGCAAGGCTTGCAGCAAGCCTATACCGACGCAAGTTTATAACTGCAAGTCAAATACAAAGCATGCAGTAAGCTAACATGTTGTTTGGGGGGGGGGGGGTGGTAATACCTTTACTAAGAAATGTTATCCATTTCAAAAGGATTTCTTTTTAATTCCTTCCGAAGGTCCTTATGCCGATGTCTACATTTTTTCTTCTCACTATAACATTATAAGGAATATAAAACATTAATTACTTTACTGCTCAAAACACGTATTTTACAGTTTGTTAACATGTGTGTCATTTTTTCTTAGTAAATAACCGAAAGGAAAGCCGTTATATTACTTTAACATACCAGGAGAACTGATTTGTTATCCAGTAAATAACTAAAACTTATTTGTGCTTACTGTAAATATATTTGATTTTGTTTACTAAAGAAATATATCCTATTATTGATGTGTTTTTGCGAGGACGTCATCCGCATTTCGAAAAATTTAAATTATCTGAACTTTTTAAAGGTTTGTATTCTGATGTCAAATTTTGTTGTAAAGGCATGTAATTGGTTGCGGCTCAGTAACCAGTTCGACAACATCTAGGTCTTTAGCGCTTATGAGGGGTGATATGATGTGAGTGTGGACCAGCGTTAGAATGAAAAGGCGGGGGGAACAGGAGATCTCCGAGAAATCCCACCGACCAGCGGCACTTTACCCATATGCGAAAATCCAGAGACTGACCCCGTCGGGAATCGAACAGGGATCGCTTTAATGGGAGGAGTGTTTTGGCCACTGCACCAACCGCGGCACCAGTGCACAAATAGACAAACGCACTTATAATAGCAGAGTTATTATTATATTTTTCAAATAACCTTCTCTTAAAGTATTTTTAGTGATTAGCGTGACTTCAAGCAACAACGATGCGTGTTGTGGTTGACGAATCCAAGTTTATTGTAGTAAAACATTTCAACTTTGAAACTTACAGTAATGTCTGTTGGCGACCTATTTAATTTTCAGTTTTACTAGGAATATCGATTCTTTAATATAATGACATTTTAACATAACATTATCTTTTGCTTATGTTTTCAAACGTTTACACATCTGGTACCGTTTTCATTAGGCAGTAAGTTGCCTTTTACTTGTGTTCTTGGGTGAACTGAATATCAAAGCTATCGACTTTTGCAGGCTGTTCAGTTATGCGTCAAGAGCTACAAAAGTAGTATATTTGGTAATAGGCCTACATCCGTGTTTCGCTACCTGTATCTATATTTGAAAGTTTAAATACGGTTCGATATTTTATTATGAAGTGCATCGACATGTTTTCCAGTATCTTTGCCGACAAGTGTTTGGGAGAATCTGTACTCATGTACATGATTACTATGGCATACCAGGAGTAACTTATATATATATATATATATATATATATATATATATATATATATATATATATATATATATATTATATACTGGGAAGTGCTTCAATTCTCATCATCAGTAATCTCCTTAGTGATGTAACCTGTGTTCCGTTAGGCTACCAGAACATATGTAACCCAAAGCCGACGAAAGTAATAAATCGCAACTGACACAGATATACTGTCATTGTGAACTGTATAAAATAAAGGCTTGGGCTTGTTGTAATCTGCAGACTTGTATGCTGCAGGTGTTGGAGGACTCGCCGACTGTGAATATCTCGCAAGGTGTTCTCCGTGGTACGTCTGGCTCGACGGCTGATGGCACCAAGTACTACCAGTTCCTGGGTATTCCTTACGCCAAGCCACCTGTGGGAGATCTGCGGTTCGCGGTCAGTACTCAACTATTGCACAGTATCCACTGTGTACCAAAAATGTGCTATGATGACCAACATAAAGAAACTGATGGAATGTGATCCATGTCTGTTTAAAAATAAAATACATTAAAATATAACATACATCAATAATTTTTGCGTATGTAATTAACATTCTAAACTTTAAGACCAATAAATGTTTTCTACTTCTCATAAAAATATACACGTGCGCTTGAACTTTGTGCAACTATTGATACTTAAGAAAAACCTTCTGTTTTGTTTTCTGTAAAGGTGGATCACCGCTTAAAGGAGGAGACTTTTCAAAACGCTTCTTTAGTGAAAATATGGTATGCATTGTTTTACTGCGATAGAGATACTTACTATGAAGTTGCATAACAAACCTAATAATTTTTATAGACTTGCGACATTACGAGTAAATGTAGCATATTCAACGAAAATCCATAGCAACAACTAACTACACACGAAGAAATAAACCAAAAGCATATGCCTGCATTAGTTGTAGCCAACTTGAATAAAGGTATTCTTAGGTAATAATAAGCATGAGAAAACAAACATAAAGTAATTTAATATACTAACATTCAGGAATCAGTGGCGGCTCGTAGGTTGTTGGCAGGTAGGGCACAAGTTGCAGTATTACTGACTGGTTACAACACAATATAGCCAGTAGATATTTCATGGTCACTGGTATACGGTGGCGCGTGCACAGGAGTTGTACAGATCTAGGCAACTTCTGCTCTCCCTGCCAACAACCCTCAAGCCGCCACTACCAGTAATCTCCGGTCTATTGTTGCAAAGGTTCTTGGTTCAAATTCCATTAAACCTTTGCAGATGTGCGATTCCGACTTACAAAAAATGCAAGAGAGATTAAATTAGTGAAATTTGGACGAAGTCGTTCAAAAGTGGTGAAAATGTATTATGCAGTCCACTATCTACTAAAGTTAATTGACAGAATCATCGCACATATACCATCTCACTAACCTCGAGGTTGGGGTACCAAATTAGTTTATATTTATGCAAAACATTATCCCGCCAAAACTGTCTAATGGGACTTAACTTCAAGTGAAGGTTTTGAAAAATAAGTAACTAATGTTACTGACGGTACCATCGCCAATGTTCGGGATAAACCAGTCTTCGTACCACTTAAACTGCGTATTTCAATCGGTTACCCTCCTACATTTCGGAGCATGTAAATTCCCCCACAACGTCAACTTTGCTGTGTCTATAAATATTGCCCAGATGATGTCGCTGTTAGTGGCAGGAACAAACTTAAGACTGCTTTTCGCGTGTACAGCTATAGCTACTTATCCTGTTGTAGAGTTAACTCAACTAGCAGATTTGTCGTTCTAAGACTTGATGACTTAACTACCTATCTTGTGTACAAATATGTTTTTCAATACAAGTAAATATTATTTGCTAATAGGTAATATACGCGAGCAGAGCCGCGGGGGACTGCTAGTACATTTTATCCTGAAGATGGTTTGTAACAGAACACAGTCATTGTTTGAATTATTAAAGACATAACAATCCAAGGTCATGTGCTGGTTGTTATATCCTTCCTTAGGATAACAGAATATATTTGGTATTCCAACATTATATATATATATATATATATATATATATATATATATATACGGTAGTTTATGTCAAGGATTGCCAAAGAAAAAATGGTAATAAACAGACAAGTAACAATTACTAACAATGTGTGTGAAATCGGTGACCAAAACGGGTAGAAATGAGACTGTCACAATAGAACGTAGCTACTGAAATATTTGCATACACGGACGATCTGTATACTAGCCTACTTTAGTTTCAAATGGCACGATTTTTGAACTGTACAGTTATGGATTGGCTGACGTAGAAGTTGAGAGATGAAGCTGTGAGACTGTGTGTGCGTGTGTGTGTGTGTATATATATATATATATATATATATATATATATATATATATATATATATATATAGAGAGAGAGAGAGAGAGAGAGAGATTTTTTGGTAAGCGATTAATAACAAGGTCTGGAGTGCTGGTGAGGTTCATATGTGGTGATAATAGTGTAGCAGCGGAATTCGAGAGCTGGAATACGGATTGTCTCGGGAAAATCTGCGGCCAACAGAAATAACTACCACCTTTCCTCATGCATTTTTTTTTTTATTTAGTTGAAGAATATTTATGCAATCAGTACGTAAAATTGTATAAAATGATGTAAGAATTTTGGCCACTTTTTGTGTTGTTTATCTTCTCTTTCCTTTCCATGTGGGGGTGGCGGCGACGAAGAATGCAAATGTGGGCCAATAAACCATATTCTTACTGATTTACAGTCTATGTGTACGTATGCATGTAAGGTCCTATACATATATATACATACACACTCTTGTGTATATGTATATATATATAATGTATTTAAATCAATTGTATTTTTATAGTGACTTGTCCAATATCTATGTACAGTAATGTGTACAAAATATATCGTGGATGCAATAAACTATACTATACATAACTCGTTGATCGCCGTGGTGGGGTACGAGTGATCACTCGGACTGTGTTCAAGAATGATGACACGCTACTGAAATTGTGTAACGTTTGCATTGTTCCAGGCACCTGAAGAACCCGAGTCTTGGTCCGGAGTGAGAAAAGCTACAAAATACGGGTCGATGTGCGTGCAAGTTGACTCTGGCAAAGGCTCTCATAGAGGCTCTGAGGACTGTTTATTTGTGAACGTCTTCACGCCGCAGGTACTGAAAACTTGACTGTTGTGTGCAAAGCAAGTATACTCACCCTGTGGGAATGTTAAGTCAGGGTTGTTGGTTTGCACCATAAGAGTTCCTGCTGAATGTACGTTGAAACATACAGTTATTAATTACCTTAAAACGGGGTGACTTAAGGCATATAGGGTACTTGAAACAATTAATTACACTATTTTTTTTCAGTAATTAGCAACATTCAGTGAAACGATACTTTGAAAACTATAAACTAAGAATATCTGCATGATAATACATTCAATATTACTGCCAGGTGACTCACATAGACAATACAAATTATCTGAAATGTGTCCCAAGTTAACCCGTTGGTTTCAAGCAGACACGTTTTATGATGTTTTCTTTTGGCATCATAAATATAACGAAAAGCTAAACAAAGATTTTGCGAACATATACACATACATAATGTACCTGCTAGAGGTGGCTCTTGAAGATCGCAATTATTTAAAACAATAGCGATGGAAACATACTCGTTATTTTCTTAGAAATACACGTACTACACGATATTTCACATAAAACATATCCCTTATTTGGTGCTACAAGCGGCCTTTGGTCACATCACATAGCGTTGAGACATTATTGTATTAAAAAAATACAAAGAAAAATATCAACAATTAGAAACAATTGTCACTTAGGTACCGGTTTTTGTTTTACGATATTGCTAGTCACAGAACTTTAGGTTCTCATAAATGGCGTGTTTATTTAAGATATTTGGACATATATGATGTACACTAACGTAATAACCCGGATTTTGGTACAATCGGTGGGTGGTCCTAATCAGCTTATAACCTACCATACAGAAAACATAGACATGTAGGCGTATGTAGGTAAGATACCATACATGTTATTGAATAGCACTAGCTTTAAGAATGCATAAGTTACAACTTAATTACTATACCTGTGGTCATTATGCATTACATCATGTCGTATATCACTTTAAAGTATGCGACTCGCACATCGACATGTTTTGACTACTATTATGATGTTTGTTTATTCTAAGATGAATGCATTATACACCATTATTATGCATCAACATTCACGGTTATAACAACTGAGTGCAAGTCGTCTTGAGTAAAAAAACTATAAGGTGAAATTCAGGCAATCTCCCACCTAAGATGTTAAGAAATACGGAGATGAACAGTATCATAATAAATTGATTAGTCACTAATTAGTCAACATACGGGTGATATGCCTAAATATTCCCGAATCTGAATGTTGAAAGTTGTTCGGTGAATGTGATTACAATGCAGGGTACGTGTTCTCCAGCAGTACGGAATTATTTGCGACTGAGCGTGAATCATCACGGAAGTTAACAGCACAGACAGAACATTTAAAAGGCTACTTGGCTTGAGGTAGGGAATTTTTGCTCATGAGCAAACAAAGCTGGAATAACCAGCCTTTCGCTTAAACATTTTTTAAATAAAATAAGTATTATTTGCTGGTGAGTGAGTGAGAGATTTTAGTCAGCGCTCAACACCATGGTCTTCAGTGCTAGTGAGAGGGGACTTGAGGTGAGTATGGAGCAGCGCCGTGCTGAAAGGGTTGGGGAAACAGGAGATCCCCGAGAAAACTTGCCGGCCATTCTTTGTTGGCAATATAATACAAATGTAGCAAAGAAAATTAACTTTCAACGTAAGGATTGCTTCATGAACAACCAACTATACCAAGAAATTACAACTGTGTTCGTGCCGCGGTAATAGAATTGTCAGACATTCGTATCCCACCAAGACGATTCGGGTTCGATTCCCGGCGGGGTCAGTCCCCGGATTTTCGCATGTGGGAATCGTGACGGACGACGCCGTTGTCGGCGGGTTTTCTTGGGGAACTCTCGTTTCCCCCACCCTTCCATTCTGGCACTGATCCATACTCACTTCATGTCAACCTTCACCAGCGCTAAAGACTTCGATGTTGAGCGCTGACCAAAAATCTCTCACGCACTCACTGCAACTGCTTTATTGTTTGGCAGAAAATTCATATAATAATTGTGATTCACTTAAAGTTTAATTTTTCATTGAGAGAAATATACCTTGAAGTGGTTACCAAGCAAACAATATACTCTTGTTTCTTTTGTGGCAAAGAAAGTGTTCATACCGTTACCAACAGACTAACAAAACCGGAGCGTAGTTCCAAGTTTTCAAAAATATCATCAACAAGTCAGTAAATAAAACACATCGCTTTCCTGCCAGAGTTCAAATGAAGTAACTTTATTAAAATGACCACTAACAGCTGGGATTTACAAGGGTTTTAATCAGCAGAATGTATAAAGAGTAAATAAACTGCATTAAAATGACCAAAAGATGCTTAAAGTACTTATTTTAATGGAAATATTCGTAAAGAAACCGTTACAAAAATAACCACGGTTTTGTATAAGCTATAACTACGAGTAACTTTTTCCGAATGATGCACCATTACATCTCATCTATGTTACTAAACATAACCTTGGAAAAAAATTAACTTATAATAATTAACCGTATTATGTAGTATTAGACAAACCTCCAACTGACCGGAAACTTCTCTGGTGCTTTACTCTACATATTATAGTGTAATATATATCACAGCACGAACATAAGAGTCATGATCCAATATAAACAGTTTTTTTACTAAATGAGCTGAATTAATAGACACTAATTGTTGTGGTGAAATGTCATTAAAAAGTTAAATGGAAATGGTCATTAACTTAGTTTTGGTGCCTGAAATAATTTTTAAAAGATCCATAATACATAGCATAGTGACTCACACATTAATAAAGTATTTTAATATACCTGTTATGACACGAACTCTGCATAGGGAACGAAATAATTATTTGATGGACATGAAAAATTAACGGAAATAAAGCAGAGATGTTTAACTAAAGGTATAAATCTGTTTGTCAGCTACCTGCAAAAGGGGATAACGCCTCTCTTCTGCCAGTCATGGTCCACATACACGGTGGTTCCTTTGTGACTGGGTCAGGGAACCGATCCCCAGGACAACTGTTGGACCACGGAATTGTGGTTGCGACCATCAACTACCGCCTCAACGTATTCGGTTAGTATGCTATCTTCAGGTTTCTGCTCTATGGTCTATTCAGAGATATTTTGTATCAATTCTTCGAATACATTTTAATATTAAGGCCTAGGTAAGACGGTAAATATCATAAACATTGTTATTTACGGTTGGACAGGCTAACCTAAATGCGTAAATTTAAATGTCGCTTGGTAACAGCAACAGGTCGCCCCAGACATGATACATCGGAATCGAATCACTTTTAAATGCAAGTTATCGTACTAGTTTCGTCATATTTACATGACCTTGCATGCGGAAAAGTTATATTTGTGGAACAGTAGTCGATAAAATAATACACACTTATAGTATTGTATGAAAACCATCGAGAACATAATTGCGTGAAAAATGTCATGCAACTAAGAGAATACGTAAATTAAACGAAAATATCCCGCAATAGAAAACCAGTTATGATTAGCAAGTGGTTTGAGTTTTAAAATATATGCATACATTTAGGAGCAGCATTACTTTTTATGCTTACATGTGACAAACAAATATATCTGGATACCAGGGGGGATACAAACAACTAAGACTTGTCATAGTAAGTTGTGGACGTTTATAATAGTTATCACCTTGAACATCTTGAACGTAAAATGCTCCCAATAAAACACGCTGAGGATTTTAAATATCTGAAGACTCGCTTGGGTTAAAACTGACTAACTTACCACAAAATAGCTTGTCACTAGTAGTGTAAAGCTGCGACGGTTGTTTGTGTGTGTGTGGAACAAGTGGATAGAAGCGAACAAGGTTTGTATGGTAAGCTGGCTTTACGTATCGTCGACAGCAAGGTCATCGCGTAATGGAAAAATTGCTGGCGTATATACCACTGGTTGAAACACCGATGTAAACCGATTGATGGAATTATCAAATATCATGTTAAAGTTTTTTTTTTTTTTTTTTTTTTTAATTATTCGTTACGAATCAAATGGGATGACTCTGCTCATGTAATATAACTCTAAGCCCCGATATAACTACAAACTGTGTTTTCTGGTAACATATTTAATAAAATATAGCTCACAAGTCATATTTACAGATTAAATCCAGTTTTTTGTAACGCGTGTATATTTTAAGTCAACTTTTTTTTTACCTCACTATTTACAATTGTTCAAGTTATTTCAAACTTTTATTTGTGAGATTGTTCTGAAAATTCACAAATTTGTCTTCTGGCACTCAGCCACTAGATCCACCGAATATTCAGGCCGGTTGAACCGGTTGATGCATCGATTGGACCGGCTGAGAGAGAAAAACAGTAATTTACGAACGCTCGGAGTACACAGGTGCATCCACCGGTGAATTTACGAATACGCGGGAATAGAGGCGGCAACACACAACTGGACATGATTACAGGAACGTGTGGAGGAATCGACCGAGGTCTTTAAGGAACCATCCCAACAGCCACCTGGAGTTTTTTTGGGAAGTCATGGGAGACAGAAATCAGGATGCCTGACCCAGAAATAAAACCGGGTTCTTTCAACGCGAATATAACGAGTAACAATTGCGCCAGTTATTTTGGTGAAAATAACACGAGATGCTGAAACTAACATGTGCCTTGTAGGGGAATGATTCGATCCATATTTTTAGATTGAACAGACACCTCAGGCAACAATGAGCTCATAATCACACCCATTAGCATTCAAATGCAAATACATCACTTTTTTTTTAGGACGAACACTGTATTAAATGACAGTAAGCAAGCGTGTTCAACAAAATCAGTGTAAACGCTATATTTCATAATGCATTGTTGAAATCCTTAGCAGAATACTACGAGAATGGGGTGTTATGATAATGAAATAAATTGTACGCCATACTCACTAATTCTAGTATTGTTAGTTGCGGGGGCTATTAACATAAACACGCGCAGTCTATAAGATTTGTATGAAATGAAGTAGTGCTGTTACTTCAAGACAGTTATGGGAAATCTTGCGAGGTAACACCTGGTCTCGGCATTTTTTGCTCCTGGTCGAATACTAAATTTTCTTCTTGGCATTTTCTTCCAAAATGTCATCGGCTGAAAAAGTTCGTCATGTAGTAAACTCACATGTGATTATTAGTAAATACAACCAAGACCGGATTGATTCGGTATCACAGTGTTATCACAATATGTATCAGCTCATGTCATACAATACAGGCTCTAATGTCTGGAGAAATAATCTGTGTGGTAACATTTAATTTTTGAAATATGGTTTGCGTTCGGATTGATAGGAAAATAATTCATATTAAGGGTGCCGCCTATCCGCGCGTGTGAGGCTCAAAAGCGAAGGAGCAGTAATGTCAACCTTGAAGCGCGTAACAAATGCCGCGTTGCCTCAACGAGCCTTTCCGCCGAACGGTTTTTACTATGGGACATTAAGCGGTGACCTTTTAATTTTATTTGTGGAAAGTCTGTAAATAAGTTCAATGCAGGTCGCAATCTGAGTTTCACATACATCCGGTTAGTACATTTTGAAGTGTGGCAGTCTGAAAAGGCCGTTTTTAGTCGTGTTGGAGGGTTCAGAAACAATGTTTTTTAATGAGGTTCCGGCCTTGTCTGAAGTGTGTTTTCTTTTCGTACGTTGGCACAGTGGGTACATATGGAATATTTCCATAGAAAAAACCTGTTTATGAACACATTGCAACGCATTTGAAGCCTGAGTTAGGCGACCGCCTTAAGGCAATGAATGCCGTACAAAACAAATTTTTAGGAACTATTAACACTCAAGTCTTCAAAATATGTAGTGTGTACTCAATAAAAGGTAATATTCACTACAATACAATATATCGACAAATTTTTGGCATACAGAGTTATTTTTATTGGAGTTAAGTGAGTTAAGAGATTTTAACATCTAGGTCCTTAGCGCTGGTGAGGGGTGACACGACTTGAGTATGGAGCAGTTCCGGAATGAAGGAGCTGGGGAAGAGAAAGATCCCCAAGAAAACCCGCCGACCAACGGAATTGTTCTGCATGATTCCCACATGCGAAAATCCGGAGACCGACCCCGCTGGGGATCGAAACAGGATCGCCTTGGTGGAAGGCAAATGATCTGACCACTCGTCCGCCACGGCTCCTAATTTTGTTAACAATATTTTATAACATGTCTTGCTTCCAGTATGTTCCGTACGAACAGACACATCACAAAATCAGAGAAGTATAAAATAATTTTGTTTAATTTTTGACGAATTATTATAAATAAATACGACAAAAACAGGGCTTCAGATATCTTCTCATTAGTGATTATACGCGACATTAACATTTAGTTTGTTGTTCGATAAACGAGAACCATGGAATTGAGGTCTACGTAGTAGAAAACGGACAATAGGAGTAATTATATTCTTTAGAAAATAAATGTGTAATAATACAGTAATAACTGATGTAGCAATAGCAACACATCTGTAGAAATTTTATAGTTTACAAACGATTTCCTTTATATTGGCCTCCATTTAAAAGCAAAAACAAACTAGTGAATTATTATGAATCCCTGTCTCCTGCAATTTTGTTACAAGTAAATATATAAGACACACACTCAAAGGAAACATTGCTTTCGTGTAAAGTATTTTTTTTTATACTCGTGCTACATAACTACTTATTAACCAGGTCGTTCTTATCCGACGAACGTCATAACTATGAAAACGACATCATTGAAGATTGTTGTGATTAGTGTGATACATAAGGAATTTCTGGCACGTAGGGTTCCTGAGTATCAACGGGACAGACGCACCAGGAAATGCTGGCCTCAAGGATCAGTCTGCTGCCTTGAGGTGGGTACAGAAGAACATAGCCAAATTTGGAGGAGATCCAAGCATTGTCACCATCTTCGGGGAGAGTGCAGGAGGAGCCAGTATCCATTATAATGTACTCTCGCCACTTTCAAAAGGTAGGCAACATTGTGTCTCATATTTTGATTAGAACCGTCCTACGGATTGCTATAAGAACACTGGCAAATAATATTTGTGACTCTCCATTTTCGGAGAAAGTGGTATGAAGGTCAAGAATTCAAATTAAAAATCAAAGTTCTGAATGTTGTAAAAGAAAAAAATTAATTTAGTTTATAAATTTTTAATGTAATTTATTTGAGCGAAAATATGACCTACAAAAGGGACTATTGTTCTACATCATCTCGTTCGCATGTTAACATGTAGAACATAATTTGCATAAGTAATTCACACTCATGACTCGTATCAAAAGGAAATCTGTTATGATTCGTGTTCTATGAATTTTGTATTAGAAAACTAGTTCTGTTCATAGTTAAAGAATCTATTTTTTAAAATTAAGATGACAGATTTCATCGAAACGTAAACGTAATATTCGGGGAAGTATGAATTTCACATAAATACAGTTGTATGATGTTTTGAAGGTAATATTCAAAATTGAGGCCTGTTGTATACTTGTACTCAGTGTATTTAACTAATAATTTACGGCACATAAATCTCAGCTCATAACTTACCGTCCTGAGCTTTGAAAATATATCTAAAGGTAGAAAACGGCTCCATCGCGTCTGTATGAACACCGGGGATTTCATGATACTGACACATATCATTTAGCTTAACAAAATTATATACATTTTATTATTAAAGTTGCTCAATTGTCCCATGATATATACCAGTCAGTCAAACTAGTGTTTAGTTTCTA